>BPLQ01013792.1:0-154187 GCA_021605075.1 Caerostris darwini
ACATTGTATGGAACCATCTTGGCAGCTAACCAATGCAGACCAACTCCGGCACCACAAGTCCATAAAGATCGGCGCCGTCTCGTTACCGACAGATTTCTCGGCATAGGATGTTTTTGAAGTATTGGTAGCGCTGTCAGCCAAGTACGCCCAACGCGTTCTTTCAGTCGGTATTAAACTGGAACTCATGTAGTTTAAAGTGGATTTTAACCATCTACAAAACATTCATACACTAAATGAAAATCGAAATTGGACACAGAATCTGAGGACTGAATCTGAACTCAGTACTGGTAGGGAGTCAGAGCAAGAACATTTTCGGTCATTGGTAAGCTCCAGAAAAGTTTTACAAACTAAAATCAATTTACATTTAATTACGCTATTGCCGGTAATTTTTCATGTCTGAAAGATCGATAAAAACAAGGTCGTGTTATGTCATTTGATTTATGTCAGAAAATGGGAAAAGAACATTAGTGTTAGTTGCGGTACGCGTTCAAAGTTTGAAAACATTGTTGTTATCATTCATATTTAAAGTAGTGTTTTATTTTCTAAATATCAAAAGATTACTGCATTTAATAAGATTTATATTTAAATAAATATATCAATCTTTAAACAGAGAGTTTTAGAGAAGGCTGTGAATGTAACAGTGATGTATGAAATGCAAACAGCCAAACATGGCAAACTTTTAAAAGCATACCTCAAAGTGGAAAAGGGTAATATTCAGCAAATATTGTAGTCTCACACTGCTATGTAAAAATGCTTAAGGTTTATTTAAGTAAATGTCCAATGTATACCATACGTCTGTAAAGTATATAAAAATGTCGGCAAGAGTGTTGGTATGTCATTTCATCAAATGAATGATACTTCAATAAAACTTTCATTCCTGGAAGCTGCAGAATTATTGTTTAAGTTCGAAAATAGAATAGAATAGGAAATTATTTTATGGTTACAGTAAAGTTTTTTTCCATTTGCTAATGCTAGAGAGAAACAAAAACATAGTCTGATTCGATCGTTTAAACAACAAAACATTTTACACAAAAAGATCTATATTAACATTTTTCTTTTTGTCTTCTCTGATCGCAAAGGACGTAAACAGGAACTGAAGATCAAATTAAGTGAATAAAACCACGTGGAAATAAATATTTATTTAACTTTTCCATTTTATTATCAATTTGTAAAAAAAATTAATTTACCCTGACCAAACATCAGTCATTATACCATATTATCTCGTAGCAGGGTAGCCAATCCAAATCACCTTGAATATTTCTTCTCCTGCTTCAGTTTGACTGTACACGTTTACAAAATACCTTATCTATAACACTTCTACAAAATATATGTGTAGTTTGGCCAAAGCAGTGAAACCACAATATATTAAAAAATGCATTATATGTAATTATTCAAAAATTAAATGCCTAAATTATAAGAAAAATTAACTTGGATTTTAAAATATATTTTGGTTAGAATATATGACAGATATTGCCTGTTTTATTTCAGTGAGTTTACAGTTAAGAGCCCTGTAGAAGAATGAACAGCAGGGATTTCACACATATAACAGGTTCTATGCTTTTACTGGCAACCTCAGGTGGAAAGACCCATCCATAGAAGTAAGACAGTTGATTGCTATTGTCATGTTAAAAAAACCAATTTTTAAGATGAAGGGATAGTGCTTTTGTGGTTCAACTTACACAAGCTAACGAACATCATTACGGATGCAGAACTCAATGTGGAGACTTGATTTGCAAAAGTAAGGGAAAGGTGGAGAAGCACATATCGCACTAGTAAAATAAATATTTTTTTTAAAAATTTCGTTTTTTTATTTTGTTTATATTTATATATTTTTTATATTTAATTTTAGTGATTTTTCTTTAGTTGTATTTTATCACGTTATTATATTATCTATGTTTACATGCAAGGAATAAGTAGTTAACACAAAAATAATAAGCTTTACTGTTTCAATTTTTCCTCCAAAAAACGTCTATAATGGTCTGTTGTTTTGTTGTTGTTTCTTGATCCAATTTGCTGGCTAGCTTCACGAGCCCTTATGGACTCATGATTGAAGGGGAAGGGTTTGTTGTGATGGAGCACCGTGGGAGGTAGAAGCCTGACTTTTTGCTCCGTGACGGCAGTCAGAAGATCGGACCATGGCAGTGGATTCGAACCACTACAAACATCCATGGCACAGCCGGGGGGAACTTTGAAACCTGTGGCACCGGAGCGCCGGAGTTGTGACACTTCGGCGCTGGTCAGGTGTTCAAATTTGCCAACGTGCCAGGTTCCCAGGTGGTCACCCAATCTGGACCGACTTGTGAATGGCGTTAACTTGGTATCTAACGAGAACCGGTATATTCAGTATGTACGGCCGTTGGGCTATAATGGGTCTAAATCTGATATAGGTATATTTTTTTTGTATGGTTTACGGAGTTATGTATTTCAAAGGTGGCCGCAAGATTATTTGGGTTGGCCACCTTTGTTCTAAGGAGAAGACAGTTCGCCTGGTTTATCATATGAAGGCGATTTATTTTCTTCATTTTATTTGAATGTCCTTCAAATCTAAAGTTGTAGGAATTGCATGCTATTTATTTTTAATAACCAAAAACCAATTTAACTTTAAAAGCACCCATTTTCAAAATTAAATTCTGATTAGTTGTTAGAGAATTATAACTGAAATTCAGCCTAATACTGAACGTGTAATTGACTCCAACGAGTCATACTCGGAATTTCCGGAGTGGATTCTTGTATCAGCTGGTTTTTGGAAATTTATCCATGAAGTTTTTTTATTTTTTCTCACGAACTCATAAACTGCCCTGGTCACCAATAATTGTTTCTTCTTCAATTTTCACCTTGATGATAAAAGATAAAAAAGCATTTATTTCAGTATTATAACGCCTGTACACGATGCAAAACTATTCTTAAGTTATATATTTTATATTAATTTTATGTTTAACGTGTCATTAATCAGTGTTATGTTTTCAGTTGCAACTCTTAAATAAATGAATAAAATGCTTAGATAAATAATGTAATTATAAGAAAATATAAACAACTTATAATCAATTAACTAAAGCATCACAATATACATATAAAAAAAATATAAAAGTCTTTACAAAAATACAGAATGCTTCACAAAATTGAATACTTGAAATACTATAAATGATCAAATAATAATAATTTTTTGTCTAACATTGATGGACCTCGTGTTCTAATTGGCATCCGAACGGACCCACCTGTCAGGGACGATATATGTCTTCAACATAAATATAATTATTAAATCAACAATAGTAATATTATGAAAAATAATCCTATTCTACACCCTCTTAAAAATGAAGTCTAAGAACCGGTGTAACACTTAATGAAATTTAATTGAAATAAGGTGAAACGCCAAAAATCCGTAAGAAAAAGTTGATCAGTTTGGTTCTAATAGAATAAATCCGCGATTTCCTTTTAATTAATTATTATTTTTACCGATTTCTCCACTTCTAGTGAAATTTGGCTCCAGATATCAAAATATAGATACGGAAATTTTCAGAACCATCAAAATAATGCTGAAACAGAGAATGGTTGATCCCAGCCAAAACATTTCCTGAAAGTCAGAGTAATTCAATAAAGCGGATTAAAAGAGTTTTTTCAACAGTATTTCACATCAATTTTACGGTGAATCCTCAAAGAATAGTGATGCAGCAATAGAAATCTAAAGATAAAGAGTGGATCCGACGCTTCTGAAAAGCCGGAGTCCACAGTTATTTATTTTGCAGAGAGAACATTTCAGCGTAAACCCGCACAAAAGCTAAGCCATTGTGATACAAGCCATTCATGAAAGTGGATAACCATAGAGCCACAATTCGAAAATAAACCCGTATAGATTTCCAACTGCAGCAACCGCGGCTTAAACCCAACCTCGCTGTTGAAAAAAATAATAAACCGCAGAAAAAAGGGTGGTTGACACTTGTAAGGAATGTGTGGAATATTGAGGAATTAAAGAGTTTTTTCACAAGACCACTAAAAGGATTTTCCGACTCAATTAAAAGAGTTGTGTTTTTTTAGGGTGCAGTCTAAGCTTGTTGTTTTTTATATGGATCCTTGAAAGATACCACAAAATAATTTAAACTGAAATTCCACAAAATTTCATTCAAACCTGAGAATGAAATTTCATTTCATTCATTCATTTTGTAGATGGTGATAGCTAGGAATTCATATGAGAAAGTTTTTCTTATAATCACCATCTACATTATTTTTTTTAATTCCCTGGTAGGAAAACCAGCACCAGGTCCAACAGACCCCGTCGCAGAAGACTGGTCCATGGCTAAGGATTATATGGAAGTTCCAATTTAGAGAGCTAGAGCAGCGCTCTATGATCATATAGACCAGGATCTATTCTTTAAAATGATTTTGAACCACTACATACATCTCGAACTTGTTAATGACCCAGAACCTGTGGTGCCAAGCGCGCAGAGCAACGTCTATTCAGACCCTATAAGATATGGGAAGGTTTTGTATGATACTTAGATTTGGAGTTTGGTGCCATCCAGATTCAGAAATAGAAAGTTCTAGTTTTTCTTCAATATAAATGTAATATTAAATTTACCTATATAATATTAATGAATTTTATTTTAATTAACTTTTTAAAAATGATGCCTAAGAATCAGTAATATTACTGCATCAGCAGATAATTGCGAATACATTGACGTAACAAATATAATATAGTGAAATTCTATCAATATGTAAAATGTATGTTAAAAGTAATTTATTATGTAAAAATTTGCATATATTATATAATTATATAATCGATTTTCTACGAATAGAATTTAAAAAATCAAATGTATTGTTAAAAAGCACTATGTTACTGATATGTATTGTTAAAGTACTTATGTTGTAATGTAACGTATTGTTAAAGTACACTATGTGATGTAACGTGATGTTAAAGGCACTATCGTTAATGTAATGTATTGTTAAACCATTTCTTTTGTAAAAGCATTATTTTTATATATGAAGTAGAACTTCTGATGCAATGTAGCCAAACATATTGGTAAAGCACTATATTTTTCAATTTTAAAAAGTATATATTTAATTTTTTAAAATCCTAAAAGAGTAAACAGTGATCCACTTTAATGAACATTTTTATAGTTTAAATTTAATTAAATATATATGCTTAATAAAGCCCCCATTTCACATTTCAGTCCACAGAGAAACACATTTGGCACACCAATCAACTTTCTTTTCTTTATCCATTACTGCTTAAATCGTTGTGGGAGAGTGGATCAAGTGTCTTACAGTAGAAGAAAAAGCCAAATAAGTACTAAAAACTATCACTTGAGAAACTCAGCCGAGTTTTTGCATGCACCAGAAATGAAGAGGCGCAGAAAACTTTCCAAAACAAGGTAATGGTCGTCGTCAAGAGACTATAAAACAACTTTGCGCGGAGCCTGGAAAACCGCGTCTCAATACGCCAAAAAGTTATCATTTTCCTTTCCTTTCTTTTTAATTGTATTCAATAGCATGATCTGTTTCTGGTTATAAACGATTTAATTAACTGGTTATTTATGATGTATCTTTTGAAATAAATACGAGATAGTTATATATAATTCTTTTTTAAAGTAAATAAAAGTCGTTAGAAAATTCTCATTCGATTTCTTCGAAAAGATATTAAATAAAAATGGTTTTGGTAATTAATTTCTTTTTACTATTCAATAAACGAACAGTTTATTTAAAAGGTAAATAATAGCTTTTCGATACACAAGAACTTACAAATTTGGTACCTTATTAGTAAATTAATTAATGAAATTTGAAGTAATATTCTACATAAAAATAATAAAAGTCACATTTTCACTACAAAATATTTTACAGATAAAAATAATGAAAGCGTTTAATAAAAATTTCTGTTAAAAAGATAAGTTTCGATTGATTTTGAATTTCTGCTTCTAAGAAGCTACTATATGTTCCCAATCATATAGATAGCCTAAAGCAAGAAATTTAATTATTTAAGAAAACAGTTTACTAAATAATTTATTTCTATAATTAAATTATGTTCTATATTCTGTGATCAAATGACATATTTAAATTACCTAGATTTTACAACGCTTAAATAATCCTAGTCTAGAAATGTAAATTTCCTAAAATAACTGTATACCAATAGCCAATAATTGAATTAGTCCATTATAATGGACTTTAAGAGCTCATTTCTTTTAATCTTCAAAAAAAAATGTTAATAAAGGTGCAACATTTAAATTTTCTTACAAATTTAAACATCGAAAAAACTGAGCAGCTACTTTTGAAAAAATTAATTAAAGTTGAATAAATTAGTTCACTAATCATATACATAAATGTTACATTTTTTATTTATCAGAAATTTAATATTTGTGCATTCAAAATAATTAAAATACATAACAGTCTAAGTAATTTGAGATATTATTCAAATATCTCATGAAAACTCATTAAACGAATCTAATGCCTTCTGGGTGTCGAAACTGATAATGAATGGATATAGGACTTCTTGGGTTTCAAGAAGGGCACCATATAAATAAGAATACGACTTTGCTCAGAACCATCATAATTTGGAAAGCTGTTGAAAATTTAATTATTAATTTGAGATACTCTTTAACTATATTTCAAGGATCCTTAGACGAACATAACGCCTTCTTGGTACCGAAACTGATAATGAATGGATATAGGACTTCTCGGGTTTCATGAAGGACACTATATGAGTAGGAATACGACTGTTTTCAAAACCATCACAATTTGGAGTGAGACACCTCTAGAGGCAGGATCTCTCATACGAGACGCAAATGCGAAGCAGTTAGTACTAAGAAGTCCTACCTCAACACACGTCGATTAACCGTTCGGGGTTAATGTTAAGCCCTCCCAATGTTTTACTCTCATCTTTTTAATTAGTAGGTTTGGTTTGTCACTCTATGTTCAGTTTATGCACACTTCAGGCTAATTAGATCGGGACCTACAGTTTAACGTTTTTAAATAGTAGTAGTCTACATAGATATGTAGTACATAGCGAGATAAAGTGTGGAAAAAGTAAAAAAATGCAGGATCTGGTAAGATCAAACACAATGAATTGCAATTTTCGCTTTACAAACAGGTGTGCTTCCATATATTAAAAATTAAAGGTTTAAAACACCAGCCAGCGTGGAGTTTAATAAAGGAAAAAGATCAGACTTCGGATTCGGTGGAATCATACCACGAAGACTTTAGCATCCAGAGGAAATCTACTTTAAATTTGTTGTTGTTGTGACTAATTCTCAGTGTCCGTCAGCGCGGGGCGGACAGCCGATGAGCAGTCAACTCAAGGATGGTGGGAAAGAAAGCACTTTCTGTTGTGATAGAACACCCGTAGGTAGAAGTCTAATTTAACTCCGTGTCTCTTAAAAAAGCGGACTTTAAGGGGATAGGAGAAAAGCCAGTAAACTTCCACCAAGTAGTCCGACTAACGAGGCAAGATGATGAACATCACAAACGCCATCGAATCTCTTCATTTTTTGAAACAGTATCTACAACAATCCCGCCAGCGGATTGAATCTTAGCTCTAATGCTTATTAGCGGCTCGCGTTGTCACTGAGCAGCGAGTCGGGTACCTTTAAATTTAACATACCCCATATACTCACAGAAATTGTTTAATGTATATTTTCGAAACCCCCGCAATTCACAGACAGGAAATATTATTCATCAAGCAGCTTCATATTAAATATCAATAATCGTTTTCAAAAGGAATTTTGAAATAAAAAGTGTAATAAATAAGAATACGCAACTTATTATTACTATTGGTATATTTAATGCGATAGTTTCTATCTCGAATCTTCGTTTGATATGTTATAATATTTTACAAACCTCAATAGATAGTTCAGTCCAGCTTGCGGCCTGGTGGCCAATTGGCTAGTGCTCTGGCTGTTGGTACCACAGGCTTCTGGTTCGGAATCCACGTTAAACTCTAGATCCCGGTCTAAGTAGCCCAAAGTGTGCAAAAAATGACCGCAGAGCGACAAACTAAACCAGTCAGTCCGACTCGTGGCTCAGCTAGTATGCTAGATTCAAATCCGTTGAAGGTGTTCTTTGCAGTCACTACCTTCATAAATGAGATTCAATAGTGATAATAACACGTTTAAAAAGACTCGCATTGATAATCAGGCTGTCTATGTTGAATTTTCTAGGTTTTCTTAGAAGTCAATGGCATACGTAAGAATAACGTATGACCCCCGATGTTCAACAATAAAAAAAAAATAAAAAAAGCAATTTTTTTTTTTTTCGTGTTTCGAATATATCAATCTAATTATAATCATTTTCGATATTTTTTTTAATTTATCAGTGGGAATTCTTTAGTAATCAAATAGTAATGATTAATAATTTTGAAATGCGTGATGGTTAAGGTTCGTATTCAAAAATAATTTTAATATTTTTTTGTTAATTTTTTCAAAAATTTGTTTTGTTGATTTATATAAAATTATTTTTTCTAACTACTGTGAAATATGTCTTAAACCATGTGGGATCCTTTTTGCAAACCACTGGATTTAGACCTTTCATAACATTGTACGAATGCAAGGAGCAATCGAGTTTTTGAAAGCGAATTGAATTAATCTCCTCTCCTCATTGACCTTGAATCAATTCCGTATTAAAAATCTAGCATCGATAATAGTTTTCGAAACATATTTCGAAATTTAAAGAGAAACAAACAATATCACGCGACTTATTTTTATTGTTGAATAACTTAATGTAAAAATTTCATTCTTGAACCTTCATTTAATTCGTTGTAATCTTTAATAAGCATCGACAGAATGTTATATAAAACAGCAAAGAATATTGTACGAAAAATTGAAACACTATGAATATTTGGATGCAGCGCATGTATTATCCATAATTTAAATTTATCTACTATAATGAAGCTTATCTTCCGCTTTGAATCGCCTATAATAGGATTATTTTTCATGTTGAATCACTTTTAATCGCAGGTTAGTATTCTTTCATAGTAGTTGTGCAATAATTTCCGAGAAAGAAATTAAAAGACGTGACCTGAGTTTCTATTTTGGAGAGGTTGAGTATAGAAATTCAAGTGTCACGAAGATAAAAATAGCAAAGGGCAACCATCTTTGATGAGTAATATTAATAGTAGTAAAATTATCGTATACGCCGTTGTATTTTCCCTTTTAAGAATCTTTTTTTTTTATTGCATTGTAACTTAGAAATTTATGCTCGCGGATGCTGCTTTATCTCAATTTATCCTAATGTTATTAAAATGCTAGAGATAAAAGAATTGAACAAGGGTGAAATTTTTTTTTTAGTAAATTTAGAGTAACTTTTGTAAATTTAGAGTAACTTTTGTAAATTTAGAGTAACTTTTGTAAATTTAGAGTAACTTATGAGCATGATGTACTTGTATGAGTATTTCATCTCATTTTAGAATAGCATTTTTTTTTTAGCGTGGTTCAGTGGCAACGTGCACGACTAGTCAACATAATGGCGTTGGTTCAATTCGCTGGCAGCTTTGTTGTAGACACTGTTTCAAAAGACGAGTAGACTCGATTGCGTTTATGATGCTCAGCAACTTACCCCTTTAGTCAGACTACCTGGTGAGAGTTTTCCCGGATTTTCTCCCATAGGATGCACAAATTAGGGTAGTTCCCCTTAAAAGTTCTCCAGACACTGTCCTACTCCTTCAGCGACATGGAGTCAAGTCAGACTTCTACCTACGGGTGCTCCATCAAAACAGAAGCTGCTCCCTCATTCCATGAGAATCCACGAGTTCATGGACTTAGCAACATTTAGACTGTCTACTAAGTGGGATAAGAAAAATAAATTCACGTTTAAGATACAGAAGCATATGTCAAAAATTATTTTGAAGTAATATTTTCCAGGATATAAATGATGTCATCTTTTATAAAATACGATAAACTTGTACGTGAATTTTTGTAAGAAAATCTAAATTTTATTGATTCATTTACATTGACGGTATGCATTTTTTGTAAGACGGCACATATACATCTTATTATATCTCAAGTTGCATCTCATGTTTTCAAAGACAGTTCCTGACGCTCCCTAAAGAACTATCGCAAAAGCTTTATACTTCTATAGGAAATTGTAAACAAAA
This sequence comes from Caerostris darwini, assembly GCA_021605075.1. Taxonomy (NCBI): domain Eukaryota; kingdom Metazoa; phylum Arthropoda; class Arachnida; order Araneae; family Araneidae; genus Caerostris; species Caerostris darwini. The sequence goes on from BPLQ01013792.1 coordinate 10,073, forward strand.
TCTGGATTTATACAATTTAAAACAAAGATATATCATATCATATATCATATGCACCGGCTATGGCTAAAACATGCTTCTCGGTATAAGGCTATGTACAAATTGCTGTATGAAAATTATTTGTGTGATAAGAAATGGAATTCTGTAGTTGCAAATTGATGAGGCTTGGGTATATCCGATTGCAATAGGAAAAGATTGATTAAGTACCTAAAAAGAGGAGAATAAAAATCTAAAATATTAGTATAAGGGAACGTTTTGCTAAAGGTTTCGTGATTATTACTGGATTCCATTATAAAAGAAAATTTAAAATAATGAAAGTAAAAAAAAATGTCAAAATGAATTGGGACTACTATCAAAAATATGTTTTAATACCTATTTTCAAAGAAGACATCCCCGTGTGGGTACGGGTTAGAATAGCCCCACTGTAGCCTACGCATGTCGAAAAAGGGGACTAAAATGAGTATCCAGGGTTCGGCGTATAACCAGGTGGGGTAAAGTCAGACTTCTCCTTTTGGGTGCTGCATGTCTTTGTCCAACAAAGTGCAGCTCTATGGTCATTTCATGCACAGTTTAGACTAATTAGACCCGGACCTACAGTTTAATGCAATTCCAAACCACTCAAACATCCATGCCATAGCCAAGAAACATATAGTACAAGAAGTATATGGTACTAAACGCCATAGCATAAGCAATTGGTCATCAGGCCGCGCGCCACATTTTTGGTATATTTTTTAATAATAGGTTCACCAGAGAAATACGATATTTGACAGTCTTTGCTCCCAAATACCTCAATGAAACGCCATTTTTTCAATTCCTTCTATTAGCTCACGGTCTCCTTATATATATCTTGTTCAAATTTTCAATCGTTCATAAAATACTTTTTATTCATCCACTCGAGTTCAAATGCATTTTTTTTAACTTGTAGTGGATTACACTGAAATATTAATTTTATTTCAAATATTAATTCAGTAATTAAATTTAATTAATTAATTTTAGGTTTTTTTTTTTCGATTTAAGTTGCATATATCTACCAATAGATGGCCCCAGACAAACTTAAAAAAAAAGAATGAAAATTATTTATAAAGGACTTTCTTTAATAGAGCTAAAAAAAAGTAGGAATTGACTTAAAAAAAATTTTTTTTTTATTACTTGTTTAATAATAGATTCACCAGAGAAATACGATATTAGACAGCCTTTGCTCCCAAACACCTCGATAAAAAGCCATTTTTTTAAAGAGTAAATTAATTTCATTATAAAATCAGTAAAAGTAAAAAGGTAAGTACAAATGTTATTAATAAGGAAGAGGAAAGATGGCGAACTTAAACAAGAAAGTATCGCATATAAAACTGTTTCATAATGCGATATATTTTTTAAATTTTCATTCTAATTTTTTCAACAGATTTATCTATACCTTTTCTATAAAATTACTATATGAAAAGTTTTAATTCATCCCTACAAATGTCTTATATACTGTAGATATATTGAAACGAACTTATATTAATATTTGTAAAATTGCATGTTTAATATTAATTTTAGTTGCAAATAAAGATAAATTTTAAAGGATTTAAAATTTGGATAGAGAGAGATACTGTAACTATAAAGCTGAACTAAATCATAATATTCTTAAAAACGTTGTATTCAATTTAATGGTGGGGGAGGGGGAGGGGGTACCTCTGATTTTTTACTTAATTTTGTTTTTATTGCATACTTAATCTTATTATTTGATGAGTAGATATATATAACTTGCTCTAGAGTAGGAAACCCCAAAAATTTGTATAACTGACCGTGAGAAAAGCATAACTTTTTTTAAAATGTTTTTATCACAACATTTGTCCTTGTGTCTTATTTATAGTGATACTAAATGCTAATCTTACCGGAAATTGCAGTCTCTTGAATTGAAAGGCAGTTGATGTAGATACGAGAGGAATCCCTGGGATAAATATTGTTTTTCCTTAATCTTTTCTTGACATTGCGTTCACCTCAATTATATTGCTTGATAAGTGTTTCACGGTCATTCTTACTCCATTATATAATCATGGTGAATCTAAGTTTCTCAACAAAATAATTGGGGAACCTATTTGTAATGTTAAACATCTTAAAGGCATTCGTGGCATTTGCATCGAATTCAATAATTCGGTACAAAAATTAACCCTTAATTACTGAATCGATCATTGAAATAAACATTGAATCGATTGATTTATATATATTCCTTTCTCGCCATTAATCGTGTTTTGAATTTTTAAATTAATATCGTCAAATTACTTGATTTTGTATGGTTAAAAGTACCCTTTCAAATAACCAATTTGAATTTGTGTAATTTTAAACAATATTCTGATAAACTTTATTCATTAATTCATCTGAACTGTTATTATATAGATTGTTGATTCCGAATGATCTACATAATAACAGTTCAGATGAATTAATGAATAAATTATTGATTACGAATGATTTATATCCGACATTATATAAATTCAACAATTGATTGAAATGATACAATTTGACGAGTTACGCAATCAATTCGGTGAGTTTCTTCACCAGTTTGTAAGAGTGTTTCGGCAAAATGTCTCGCTTCTTCATCATTGAAAAGCTAACTCCCATATTTGTTCTTAATCGTACTTTTTTTACTCAAAGCGAGAGAAATGATTTGCTGGAATTGGTTTTGGAATAACTGGTTTGCTGAAAATCTCCAGAAAGTATAACTAATGCACCTCCCATCAACTCTGAATGACCTCAGAAATCTTGCAGTGTTCTTCCTAATGCTTCGAATTACTTTTTAAGCGTAATTGTAAATACATCCTAAATTACAACATTACTACTATGTCCAAAGAGTAAGACCAATTTTCAATTTAAAATTTTAGGAGTTTATGGAATTTCAATTTTTTTTCTTTCTTTTTGAAGTTGCAGGCACTGTCCGTGACATCTGTGTGAAATTTGATGTCAAAATATTTATTAGTGTTTAAATTACGCTTGGTTTTGTGAGACGCTAAAAACGATTCCGGAGATTTTTGAAATGTCTGAATTAATTGAGCAACGAACTTGCATTCAATTTTGTTTCCGGAAAAGTATAGAAACTTACTGCAGAAGGCATTCGGTGAGCATTCCTATATCGGAAAGAAATGTTTTGAAGTGGTATAAACATTTCAAAGGCAGAGAACGCGTTGAAGACAAAGAGGCCTCTGGCCGACCATCAAACTCAACCGACGAAGCTCACGTCCAAAAAATTACAATTACGATTTACAATTAGAGACCTTGCTGATGATGTTGGAATTTCAAAAGGATCAGTCAATTCCAGATTGGGCCTCAAACGCATCAACTTCTCGATTGGTACCGAAAACACTGAATGCGCCAGCTCACACTGCATTGATTCTTCGCGACTTTTTAGTCAAATATGAAACCCATATGAAAGAACGACTCGTATTTTACTTAGTTGTAGAAACTGAATCACCAATGTGCGTGTCTACAACCAGTGAAATAAACGCCAAATATGCACGATCAACATTTTATTGCAGGCACAATGTATTTATAATTTATTATACCGTTTATTATTTATATATTAAAAGTACATGTTCATACATTTCTTTAACGATTGACTTTTTCCATAAATTAAATTTAAATCAAAAAAGAAACACGAGTGGCATCAGTTCGGAATGGAATTTAATTGTCGTTACTGCATCGTTAAAATTATTCTTTTTTTTAATGTGTGCTTAAAATACAGCCTTCGTTATATAGTTTATTATTCAACTGTTCATGAAGAGCTAAACTATATACCGGCGGCTATATTTTAGTTCTTTTTGAAGATTAAACTATATTAAAGGCTATTTTTAGCTCTTTATAAAGAGAAATACTTTTATTCGATCTTTAAACGTTGATTTTACTTTAAAAAATTTATATAACTTTTTTCTTAAGAAAAACTAAAAATGGATCATGTACAGATATTGTGAAAATTTACAAATACTTCAAAAATTGAAATATTGTAATAAATTACATTATAAGTTACAAAATTATAAATTATTTAATTTAATAAAAATAAATGTAATCTGGTTGTAAGTTAATCATTTTTTGTAAGGCCTTCAAATGTTTTGCATCCCTATGGAATTTGACTGATCAACACAGAAAATTTCAAAATTGACACATTTCAAGTGACCAATCATTAACATTTCTTTAAGAACCTATCCATATAGTGTTTCAAAGTTGTGCTGTTGCCAAAAATAGTTTTCTAAGCAATGAAATATTCGCCACTTTCATTTATTCATTTAAATTTCATTATTAGTACCATTCTCGGACCAGGAACGCACAGACCTCCTCACCATATGTTAGAGGTCCGCCTCACCATATGTTAGAGGTCCGCCTCACCATATGTCGTTACTTTAATAAAAGGCATGTATTAAGTTCCTTTTTTAAACAATCAGATTTTCATGAAGGAAAAAAGCACAGAACACAGTCTTGATCTAGTTTAATAAAAAAATACAAGGCTATCATCTACATTGAAAATTACGTACTTCTTTTTATCCACATTTAAAAATAAACTGTTGACTTTCAATACATCAGCCATCGGTGAGTTGTATTTACAAATTTAAAACGTATTTTATGGAATAACTAAAAACATATTTTATTATAAAATTGTGCTTCATAAAACACCATGACAGACTCGTGGTACTATAGTAACATGAGCAGCTAGCGTGCAGGATGTTTAAGTTGGACGGTTGGAGGTTTAACCACTATAAACATCCATGGCACCTCCGGGACTCGAACCCAAAACCTGTGGTACCGAGCAACACTCGGTCATTTACTCTCTCAAGTACTTTCTTTTTAAGCTAATTCGATTAAAAACATCAATCTGAAATAGTCTTTATATATATATATATATATATATATATATATCAGAGGTACATTTAGTTGAAATGAATTCCGATGGTTTGGTTTGTCGCTCTACGGACATTTTATGCACTCTTTTGGGCTAAACAGACCGGGACCTACAGTTTAACGTGGATTCCGAACCACTCACAAACATCCCTGCCACTGCCAGGATTCGAACCTGAAGTCTGGGTTACCAGAGACCAGAGCTGAATTCCGATGATTTATATGGAACAGAAGTTTGGACAGGGTTTGGTTTGTCGCTCTACGGTCATCTTGTGCACATGAGGGCTAAACAGTCCGGGACCTACAGTTAAGCCGGATTCCGAACCACTCACAAACACTTGGTCGCAAAGACGGGTTTGGTAAATCTTTTTTTAAGTAATGTTTACTTGGAATTATGCTTCATTTTATCAGTCACTGGTTTGTTTTGCCCGATAAAATGATCTTTTGACTTTTGTTTATTTGTGCCAAATTGTTTTTTTTTTTTTTTTGCTGATAAATCGAATTGCTTAGTGTGTTTGGACTTCGCAATCGATTGGGTTTTACGAGAACTGACAAGTGTAGAGTCAGACAAGATTGTAGTAGATGGAACTGATATCAAGGGGACGGAAGAAGCAGTGTTGGAAAATTCTGATTGTGGTTGCAGTTTTGTAAGTGGAGAGCAAATTATTCCTGTGATATTGCTATCAGACATAACATAACAGGAACATGTTGACTCAACTATTACACGCGGCGTAATGGCTAAGTGACTGGCGCTCTGGCCTTTGTACCATAGGCTTTAGGTTCGAATCCTGGCGGTACCATGGATGTTTGTCAGTGGTTCGGAATACACTTTAAACTAAAGGTCCCAGTCAAATTAGCCAAGTGTGCAAAAAGTCACGGAGAGACAAAAAAAAAATCAACTGTTACATTGTTTGCTACTGAGGTAATATGTATATATATCAGCGTATCACAAAGTAAACAACGATACTATCTTTCTAGCTTTCAAATAAGCTATGCGTTATTTTTATTTAATCAGAAATAAAAGTAATACGTAGCTCCTTTTTGTTGTTTTAGTTGCTTTTTCTTATTTTAGCTTTGTTATTTTAGCTGCTACCGAGAGCAGTTTTACTTTCGCAGTGTTAGCATTTGACACATTTTGGTTTTCATTTATATTCTGAGTCAGAAAAATAACTAGAACAGATTGTTTTTTCGCATAAATCATTTCTTTTAATGTCCATAACATTGGCAGTTGAAGCATCTAAGTTGGTCTGGAATATAATGCCTTACATAGCAGTTGAGATATTCAACTTTAATTGTTTTTGGAAGAACAATACCAAAACATTTCAGAAGTATATGATTGTGGATACAGTTTCAGAGTTTTTTTAATTGTAATTCGACGAATAAGAAAAACGCCTTAGTTGCGTAAACATTTTCAAATTTCAGATTTAGATACAGATATTAAATCAGTCTCGGATATTATGCCAACACAAAAAATTCAATGACTTAAGTAGTTGAACTTTGACAGTATGAACAAGCAATTTTGTTATCTGTAAAAAAGTTTTAGTTTGGGAGATACTAAATGTTTCAATAAATAGGTCACTAGATTTTAGTTTCTTTATATTCTGTAAGTCGCCACTAATGGCATGAAAATTTTTTTGAATTTTAAATGGTGAAGTTGAATAGAGGACATCACCAAGAAAACGCTAAACGAGAACAAAAATTTGCGTTTTTTCGGATTTTGATTGTTTAATATTAATGCAACAAGCAAGTTCTCGAAAAATAACGAATTTTGGTGAATCAAGACCTTTCACTGGTGCACGAAGTTTGAGATAGAAGCTATGAGATAAAAAAAATATTAGAATCCCAGATCGCACCTCCCACTATGAAGCCTTACAAGAGAAAGCAAATCCTTGATTTAGTATTGAGTAGGACCTATACTATATCTGAGCCAATACGTGGAACGACCTCCACTGTCACCGAGATACCCAGTAAGTGACCCATCGTTTGAATCAGACCGAAGGTGCTGTAAATGCCACCCCGTCAATGGCAGTGTACCAACCGTCTTCTAGAAAAAGAGGCCAAAGAGATGAATTGAGACACAAAACCTCGCCTGGTGTCAATTGCCAGATTTCTTTTTCCTGGAAATGATTCGCCACGCATAGCAAACACATGGATCGGAGAACTGACTTAACAGAAACAAACCAATGAAAACCGTCCAATGATAGTCAACCCCAATTATAGTTTCAATCAAAACATCAGAATAAAAATAATGTCAATAAATAAACAACGTAAAGAACATATGTGATTCTAAGAAAATACCAATGATAAAAACTATGCAAAACCTCATGGAAGTATTGAGTCTTAACAATCTTTCATGATAACAATGAAATCTGTAGTAAAGAAAAAGAAAATTGAACACAAAAAATTGAAGGATCATGACACCCGTACACATCTAAAGAAGATGTGCCTCTGAAGGGAATCGTTTGAGAAAGTTAAATAGATCATACTAAACTATACGTAGTAGGAAATGTATCTGAAATTGAAATTTCAGTTATTATTGTTATTATTATTACAATATTAATTTTTACACTGCATTAATTTTGCTTAAATACATAAAAAGAAAATGTTTTTACTCTACTCTAGAGATTTTTAAACTTTGTAACATTGAAAAGCCTTCACAACCTAATTTCGGAAAATATCTTTCATTAAAAGACGTCTCTCATGAATGACTTTTTAATAAGAAATATATTTTTGGATATATTATCCAGGTGCATTAGCCTAATGCTTCAGTTGCGTTTTTGCATATCGTAGTATTAATTAAAATTTTGGTTCCATGAGATTTTCAACTTTTTAAAATTGAGTTGCTGGTTAAAATATTGTTGCCTGATGACAGAATGACTGGCGCTCGGTGCCACAGGTTTCGGGTTTGAATCCCTGGATGTTTGTAGTGGTTCTGAATCCCATTTAAAACTATAAGTCCCGGTCTAATATAAGTGGCGTTAGACGTAGCGCTGACAAAGCTACCAAGTAAAAAAGAACGTCACCAGTCTCGAAGTCTGCCAGTACACAAACAACCTTGGCCCCAAATGGGGGGGGGGAGCGAAAGGTTGAAATATTATAAAATTTACACAAATCTATAAACTAACTGACTTTATTTCTGTCAATTTATAGTTACTTTAACAAGATGCATCAAATTTTATTATTTTGTAATGCAGTTGGAAAACACTTAGACAATTGTCTTCGATGTGCCTTAAGGCAAGTGCTGCACCAACGTCACTCACTTAGCACTACCCAGGAGGTGCGTGCAGCTTGAAGATAAGCTACGGACGCGGGGTAACAATACCTCGGTAAAGTTCTACGATCATGTTAGACCAGGGCCTACGGTTTAAAATGGATTCCGAACAACTACAAACATCCACGGCACCGCCGGGATTCGAACCCGAAACTTGTGGTACCGAGCGCCAGAGCGCTAACCACTCGGCCATTCAGGCCCCAATTTGAGTACTATAATCTATTATTTTAGGAATAATAAACCTCTCTTTCAATTGTTTCAGTAGATGACCTAAAAATGGTATAAATGTTATTCGGCAAATATTTTTTAATTGAATTTCCGAGTTTGATAGCTAACATCAGAATTTTTTTTTTTTTTTTTCAATATCGGATTTTTTGCGAATAGAATTAATTTCTGTAATAACATCATTAATAAATTTTAACGCAACATAAAGTTCAATATCAGATGTTAATAATTTGCACTGTGGAAATGTACACCCGAACAATAAATTAATTATAAACCTAACATTAAAATCGAAGTATTTTGTTTCGAAATAATCTTTTCCGCTATTAATCTCTAGTAAAATAAAGTCTTGAATTAATCTCAATGAAAAATTTCGAATAAGATAATATTTACTGTATTACAATGTAGACTTTATAACTATTTATCGTTATATAATTCAAGGATACATGCTAGTAATTAAATACACAAACAATACAAGATATGGTTTTGTAATATAGGATATTAAAAATTACGACAAGAATTAGAAGTAAATTTTCAGCAAGCAAATTTCAGTAGCAAATAGGAAAGGATTAGGAATGGCGATTATTATAAATTAGATTTAATTAATTAATGATTAAAACACATAATAAGATTAGAACCAATAAATAAAATGTAACAAATGTTCTATATGTTACAAAATCATATCACGTATTGTTTTTGTATTTAATTACTAGCATGCATCCTTGAATTATATAACGATTAATAGTTCTAAATTCTACATTGAATTATAGTAAATATTTTTAAAGGTGTAGGTTCTAATCTTATTCGAAAAATAATAATGCTAAATTAGTAAATTAAATAATGCAGAGATTTAACTAAAATACACTATGACGACGAATATATCACAATATAATAATGAAAATTTCATTATGCAACTGCAAAACATTTCAAACAAAAATCACCTCGTACAACAAAACCGAAGTAAGAAATGACTATATGTAAAAAAAAACCTGAAATCTGCTAAGCAAATTTCAACTTATCATGTGTGAACATTCGAGAACGGATGAATAAACTCAGGAGTATGCCAATGTTTAATAATGCACGAGATATATGAAGCAATTGATAGGAATACTACAATAATGGTCAAATTCAATAGCCACACGAATATAGCAATGTTGAATAGATCAAGAAATTCGTGAAGAATGAATTGTTCAAGAAATTCGTGAAGAATGAATTGTTCAAGAAATTCGTGAAGAATGAATTGTTCAAGAAATTCGTGAAGAATGAATTGTTCAAGAAATTCGTGAAGAATGAATTGTTCAAGAAATTCGTGAAGAATGAATTGTTCAAGAAATTCGTGAAGAATGAATTGTTCAAGAAATTCGTGAAGAATGAATTGTTCAAGAAATTCGTGAAGAAATCGTGAAGAATGAATTGTTCAAGAAATTCGTGAAGAATGAATTGTTCAAGAAATTCGTGAAGAATGAATTGTTCAAGAAATTCGTGAAGAATGAATTGTTCAAGAAATTCGTGAAGAATGAATTGTTCAAGAAATTCGTGAAGAATGAATTGTTCAAGAAATTCGTGAAGAATGAATTGTTCAAGAAATTCGTGAAGAATGAATTGTTCAAGAAATTCGTGAAGAATGAATTGTTCAAGAAATTCGTGAAGAATGAATTGTTCAAGAAATTCGTGAAGAATGAATTGTTCAAGAAATTCGTGAAGAAGAATGAATTGTTCAAGAAATTCGTGAAGAATGAATTGTTCAAGAAATTCGTGAAGAATGAATTGTTCAAGAAATTCGTGAAGAATGAATTGTTCAAGAAATTCGTGAAGAATGAATTGTTCAAGAAATTCGTGAAGAATGAATTGTTCAAGAAATTCGTGAAGAATGAATTGTTCAAGAAATTCGTGAAGAATGAATTGTTCAAGAAATTCGTGAAGAATGAATTGTTCAAGAAATTCGTGAAGAATGAATTGTTCAAGAAATTCGTGAAGAATGAATTGTTCAAGAAATTCGTGAAGAATGAATTGTTCAAGAAATTCGTGAAGAATGAATTGTTCAAGAAATTCGTGAAGAATGAATTGTTCAAGAAATTCGTGAAGAATGAATTGTTCAAGAAATTCGTGAAGAATGAATTGTTCAAGAAATTCGTGAAGAATGAATTGTTCAAGAAATTCGTGAAGAATGAATTGTTCAAGAAATTCGTGAAGAATGAATTGTTCAAGAAATTCGTGAAGAATGAATTGTTCAAGAAATTCGTGAAGAATGAATTGTTCAAGAAATTCGTGAAGAATGAATTGTTCAAGAAATTCGTGAAGAATGAATTGTTCAAGAAATTCGTGAAGAATGAATTGTTCAAGAAATTCGTGAAGAATGAATTGTTCAAGAAATTCGTGAAGAATGAATTGTTCAAGAAATTCGTGAAGAATGAATTGTTCAAGAAATTCGTGAAGAATGAATTGTTCAAGAAATTCGTGAAGAATGAATTGTTCAAGAAATTCGTGAAGAATGAATTGTTCAAGAAATTCGTGAAGAATGAATTGTTCAAGAAATTCGTGAAGAATGAATTGTTCAAGAAATTCGTGAAGAATGAATTGTTCAAGAAATTCGTGAAGAATGAATTGTTCAAGAAATTCGTGAAGAATGAATTGTTCAAGAAATTCGTGAAGAATGAATTGTTCAAGAAATTCGTGAAGAATGAATTGTTCAAGAAATTCGTGAAGAATGAATTGTTCAAGAAATTCGTGAAGAATGAATTGTTCAAGAAATTCGTGAAGAATGAATTGTTCAAGAATCTCTAAAAGAATATACAAAAGTAAGATAAATGTCGTCGTAAATGAAGAATGAAGTATTCCAAATTCTACAAGAAACGTTATCACGTTCAATAGCCTAAAGAATATATTAAAGTTTGAAAATTCTAGGCATAAATGAAGAATGAAGTATTCCAAATACAATAAGAAGCACTATACAGCTCAATAGGCATGGTAAAATGCCAAGTACGATAAAAATGAAACTTCAAGAAGAAGGAATTGATCAACGCACTAGAGTACTTACAGCCATTGGAAATACAAATGTTTGAATCACTTTTCATGTTTTGGGTTGGGATTTTAAAACCATACTACAAAACACTTCAAGCAAAAGCCACATTCTCCAGAAAACTCCTGAGGAATAACGTTATTCATAAATCATTTCAAAATTTAAGTGACCCAAACTACCATTTTTCCGCCAAAATTTGCAAATTTGGAATGGAGTTTTATTTGCTTGCTGCGCTTTTTGAATTGCGCCACGAACCGCAAACCAGGACAGCATGTTCACACATGATAAAAAAAAAAAAAAAAAATGACCTGCTGGACAAGGCGTTATAAAAAACAATCCTATAAATAACAGATCAAGTTGAATTAATTATCGCCATTGGGTGACTGCCAATTCGGGAGAAAACAATTCGCAACCACTTACACTATGATAGAATCCTTTATGTCTGAAATCTTGCACACATTTCATTCATGGCTTGGGGAGGGGGGACTCGTACCAGGCAATCCCCTCCATGGATGCCCGCCTACGTGCCATTTATTAATAAAACAAAGAGCTTCAGAGATCTTAAAATAATAATAATAAATAAATTAACACTTCATGGCCATGTGAGGTAATGTATTAAAATACGCCTGCATTTTAAACAAATTTTTTCGTAAAACTTTAAAATACCATAAATGAACTATTTGTCAAATTTATTTGGTACTCGATTTCGGACGAAATAGCAAAACACTTCTTACATCATATTGTTACGCATCAAATTCTTCATTCACTTTTTAAATATATCGTTTAAATAAAAAAAATTTATAGAAAATTTTAAAATCTTTGTTCTTGCGATCTCTGCGTTAACGTGACCTATCCCCAAATTGCATTGAATGAGAATCTACAGGGCTATTGGTCTTTACAAGTTTGTCCAAAATAAAATACGGTTTAATTTGTCGCTCTACGGTCATTTTTTGCACACTTTGGTCTCATTAGACCGGGACTTACAGTTTAACGTAAGATCATAAGGAAAAGCCAATCAGATTTAAAGGAAAACCTCGCATGATTTTTAAGAAGCAAGATAGGGAAAAAATTTGTCTAGATATATTAAGAGAAAAAAACGACAACGTAAATTTTCATATTAATCTGTCGTATGTCTGACTCAAGGCCCAGTAGTAGCGTATGCAATGGATTTAACTCGAATCCATTGCAGTCACTCGATGACAGTTGTGACAACGCCAGTTAAACACCTCACATTAACAGCCAAGCAGTTTGGTGAAAGTTTCCGGGTTTAGTTTGGTTTATCGCTCTACGGTCATTTTTTGCACCTTTAGGTTAATTAGACAGGGACCGACAGTTAACGTGAATTCCGAACCATTAACAAGCATCTATGCACACAGCCAGGATTCGAACCTGAAAGCCATTATTGAGCGATTTCGTTAACATAATGTTATTGAATTGTACCTACACCAGTCTTGATTTTTAATGAGATATTATCCCTAACATTTGCAAAGTGGAGTAAAGGAAAACATAATTTACCATCTGAATAGAATCACTGGTTTCTAAAGGGTTCCAAAGTGTCATATCCATGCGCACAATAAGCACCTATCCTCTTACAATATAAATGGCTTAAACTGTAATAAATATGGAACATACGGTGAAATTAAAGATTCTTATTATAAGACTTGTCTCTACAGTCATTTTCTGCACTCTTTAGGCTAATTAGACCGGAATCTACAGCTTAACGTGGATTCTGAACCACTCGCAAATATGCATGCCACCACCAGGATTCGAACCTGAAAGCTGTTATTGAATTGTACCTACACCAGTCTTTACTGATTTTTAATGCGATATTAGAGAGTTTTTTTTAGCGCGCATGCTCAGGAAATTATGAAATTATGTTTCCTATGAGCATTATAGGAGAAAACAATTAACGCCAAAAACACTTTAACATTTGCGAAGTGGGGTAAATGAAAACATATTTTACTATCTGAATAGACTACACTGGTTTCTGGAGGGTTACAAAATGTCACATTCATGCGCAAATAATAAGCATCCATCCTCTTACAATATAAATGACTTAAACTATCATGGATGTAATAAATATGGAACATACAGTGAAATTGAAGAAGCTTATGATATGGCTTGTCGGTCTATTGACATTTTCTGCACACCCAGACTTCTGCTAATTAGATCAGACCTGCATGGATTCCGAACATTAACAAACATCCATGCCACAGCTAGGATTCGAACCCGATGTGTTACCGAAGGCTAGAACGCTAGTCAATTGGCCATCAGGCCACGAAAGTTTCCAGATTTCCTTCCATGGGAAACGCTTATCTTACACAGTTACCCCTAGCCGAATCCCCACCACGCACAGGTGAGTTGTTGGCACATATAAGTGAAACATGACTCCCACTTTGACACCCACTTGCCACTTTGGAAATGCATCGTAACTCCGCGGGAGGCATATAAAATTATTTATCCCATATCAGATTTAGACCCACTAAAGACAATTTTTTAAAGTGAAAAATTGAAACACGAGTTATTATTTTTGTGTTTACTATTAATCTTACACGCAAACATAGATAATATAATTATAATACTAAACGCACATTCTAAGAAATATGTAACACTAAATATGAAATATAAAAATACATAAATATAAATGAAATACAAAAATGAAATCATTAAAAAATATTTTACTAGTGCGATATTTGTTTCTCCACTCTTTCACTTAGCTTTTGCAAATCGATCTCAATTTGAGTTTTGCATATCGTAATTGGTGTTACAGGTTAGCGTCCGTAATGTTCGAGTAAGTTTTGGGTATGGCCAATTTCATTTTCGGAAAAAAAAAAAAAAAAAAAAAAAAACGATTCGCAGATGTAAGTTGAACCAAAAGCGCTAACAACTTCAAGTAAGAGTCTGGTTTGCTCTGTTATCAACAATCAACTGTGCATATCTAGGGATGATCACTGCGTCACTTAAAGTGAAGCATAGAACCTGTTATATTAGATGTTCCAGATGCTCGCGAGGCATGAGTTCGCAGAATATAATTTAATTATTCTGAGAACTCATAACTGTAAACTCATAAATAAAACTGGCAATATCTGTCACATAATCGCAAGAATATTATTCTAAAATAAGAGTTAATTTTTTTCTCATAATTTCGACAGTTAATTTTTTAATATAAGGATGCACACATAACTTATTTTTTTTAAACATTCGTTTTCACTACTTTGGCAATTATAAAATAAATATATTCTGAAAAAATGTGATAAATCACAGAGGCCGGAAAATTATTCAAGGCGGGCCACGGGTTGGCCACCCCTGTTCTAGGACCCAAGTTATAATTGTATATATATTTGGAATAAATTTTCAAATTAGTTTTTAACGCATTCAATCAATCAACAATTAAAACGGTCTGATAAGAATTTTTTTGCAACTCGCTGGATATCATGATCCGTTCCCTAAATAAATCATTCAAGGTTACGAATGCTGTGAAGTTCCTTCCTTTCAAATGCTCTCGTGATCCGAATACGATGGTAAAGCAATTTACGCTTCCTCTTGAGAAATTATTCGTGGAAATAAATGTCCGTTAATTAATTTCGTTCCCAGTGATGGAGACAATATATTACTAAAAAAATAAATAAATTACTTTTCTGAAGAGAAGAAACATCAGAGTGAATTTCCTTAAAGTATGATTTATTTGAAAAAATTAATTAAGAGATCATTTTAAATATGAATTTGTATATGCCCAGATATGCAAGCTCTACATTTTGTAAATAAAGAATGGGATGGTTGTTAATGTATGAAACTCATTCCAGAATAATTCAGAAAAACTAAAAAAAATAAAATAAATATTGTAAGGAAAATGGTGAAGTAATAGAAAAAAAATTTAGTTTCATATTTCAAATAATCAATTCCTGGTTTGGAATATTTTTTTCTCTATCATATAAATATGCATTCAAATTCATAAAAAAAATTAGGTTACTGGAGCAAAATATATTTCTTCTGAAATTAATTTGATTTGAAAAAGTCATGGATATTTCTATTTCACAGAAAATATTTTTTTAATAAATTAATGTATTTCTTTTTTATACAATGTAAGATATTTTCATAAATCTTACAGAAATTAGCCACAAAAATGGTGTTGCTTACTGGTCCGTTTACTTCAAGTTTGATATAAACAAAAAAAAAAAAAATATTTTAAATAAATATTTTATATCCGATAATAAATAAATATTTTAAAACATTACTTTCTTTATATATTTTATCCTAAAAGTATTACAATCGCCATATAAAACTAATCCTAAAAGTATTATAGTATAAAAAAACTTGCGTCAATTCTCTAAAATTACACATTAATGCATAATAAATTCAAGTGACAAATAGGAAAGAAGCTATTCTTAAACCAGTCTCTATACCAACCGGAACCAGAAACGTTTAACCAGTCTCTTATATTAAACTTCAATTTTAATGCGTATTAAAACTATATTATATATCGAATTTAGGTTCATAATTTATTTACATATACAATTATACATATAGTTCATTATGTATACCATTAACATTATACATATGTTCTAGCACAAACATTAAAAATGGTTAGCTTTGCGATAAGATAAGAAAATACTACGATAACTAAATTTACCTCAAAATTATAAGCAGTTTAACTACTACAATAAGATTAACAAAAATTTTTGTGTATAATTAATCAGCAAAAAATTAATATATATAAAAAAAACTGCATTGTTAGCAAATTCATCACATACAGATTATTCGACCATTATTTATAAGATCATATTCACACTTAATCACGCTTTTGATATTTCAAATAGATATCTTATCAGTTTCTGGAGTAAGTTTCTAATTCAGTCTTCCTTGGCAAATATAAATTAATACAAGTGAAAATTTATTTTAATAAACGATCCAAATCTCGCACAAATAAAAATAGCAGATTGAAACAATTAATTAAAATTTTTTTGCTGAATTAAAATTAAAATTTAACACAGAATTTTACATTAACATTTAGATTAGAATTTAAAACAGAATTTTACATTTTTGATTCTCAAAAGTTGATTCTCGTTTTTGATTCTCAATCTATCTCAACTTTGTTATTTTGTATTCAGTTTTACAAATAGAGTTCGGATATATAACTTAAACAAACAAGATATGTATTTTTTATAAGCAAATAAACTCAAGATAAAAATAATTTCTTAGCAGTAATATTTAAAGATAGTGTAGCATTTTATCAAAAATATAACAATTTTAAGATGTTAAATCTTCTAATTTATAACTAATGTTCATGTTAAAAATAAAAAGTAAATCCAAAATTCTAATAAAATAACTCATTCACTTACCTTAGTAGCAGCAGTTACGTCATAATTCTGTTTATCATAGGCCCATCCATTAACACATGACATGTAAGTGTCTGTATTATTAGGTGCAACGAAGCTCTCACCATCTAAAACTTGGCTATAGTTCAGATTGTACATAGTGCAAGATGGATTACTAGGATGGCCGATCAACATTTTTTGTTGAGACATACTTAAATTAGCCAATTCTGGTACATAACACCAATGGTCAGGAACAGACACCATGAAAATAAAGTTCATCCAAAAGCATGGCAAGGCACAAGACACCGGTATTAGAAAAAAAAAATGTCAAGTTCCTCTGAAATTTTCCATAACCACCGACTAATAATAAAATATCTTCGAATTCCATTTTTAGTTAAAGAGATATTTAATTTTAAAAATAATATAGTATAAAAACTAATGGCACATAAAACCAATTTATGCCACCAACCAGATAGCCAGAAGTCTTAAAGCCCTGGTGGTCTTAAATGTAAAGACCGGACAGAGAGCAGCAGTGAATATTTTATTCCGCCAAACAAAATCGATGTGAGTAATTTATCGCTTTTACTTTGTCGATCAGATCGCCAGCACGTCCTTCAATGTAAATAAATACATAACCAAAAATAGCCCAAGGGTTCGCTCGCTTACATAATTAAACAGATAGAATAATGGAAAAAAACTCTCAATTCGCAAAGGAATTATGTGATTTGTTTTCTTTATTCTAATCTGAGAAGGAAGCAGCAATGAAAATGAAACGATCCGGAAAGCGTTTTTATCTCTGGCTATGTAAGCGATAGACGCTCAGTCTGGAAAGGGAGAAACCGGTGAGTAACAAAGATACTACACAAAAATTGCTGATCGTAACGGTCTTCCCCCATTGCAGATGGGGTGAAATGTGGCGGCGTTTTTCAAAATGAACATACCGTTTGGCGAAGAAATATGTGAAGGCATAGTAACCCTTAAATGATACAAAGCCACGCTTTTTCAAGGTTTAGTGGGCTTTTTCTATAATTATTATTCTTTTTTTTATTTCATTCTCCCCACTCCTAATTGCCAGTTACAGAGAAGTTAAATTACATAACATTAGATCATCGCAAACATTAAATGAAAGTAGTTAAATCGGATTTATTCGAAACCATATTAGAATTTATTTTTCCCGTGCATTTGATTCTTTATAACTGCTGCCAATTTGAAATAAAAAATAAAAAACAATTGAATTCTGCTGTTTTCAAAAAAATAATTCGATTCTTCTATTCTAATTTTTTCTTCTGTTAATTTGTTTTTCTCTTCTATTAAATGTTTTTATTATTATTATTATTATTATTCTTGTATTAAACGTTCTTTGTTTATATTTAATGAGAAAATATATCAAATATTTAACAATGGAATTAAAAAAAAACAAAAAAACACCAGTTTCACTTTTATTCTAAGAATTCTTAGAAACAATCGTAGATTTTTCTAATAATTTTGTAAATAAACATGCAGTTAGTTACAAATTTAGAATTCCAAATTAGTTCTTATTGGAAAAAATATATATATATTATTTATTATTGTAATAATTGTTATTGTATTTGTTATAGTTCTAGATGTAATATTATTGTTAATAAAATCTTGATATTGATAATAGAATAAATAAATAGAAATTTTGAGTACGTTGACAATAAGGTGTGAATGCTTTATAGGAAAAGGCTACGGATTCAGTCTTGGCACTGTTAAGTTGAATCCATTTTTTCAAGTTTTCTTCACGTTTAATATAAATATTGTCCATTTTGCATTCGTAAAAATATCCATCATACAAAAATATCAATATTTTTTTCTGTTTTCTAGAAAATAATTGAATTCTTCTGTTCTATTTTGTTCTGTTAATTTATTTTATTTCCTTCCTTTTTAAATTTTTTTTCTTCTGTTAAACTATCTTTGTTTAAATTTAAATAGAAAAGATATCAAATATATAAAAACGAAAAAAAAAAAAAAAATCATCAGTTTCTTTTCACTTCTATTCTAAAAATTCGTAGATTCTAATTACTTGATAAATGAACAAACAGTTAATTTCAAGTTCTTGTCCAAATTTAGAATTCCAAATTAGTACTCAATCAGAAAAAAAGAAACCGAATTGTATTATTTATTATTGTAATAATTGTTATTGTATTTGTTATAGTTCTAGATTTAATATTATTGTTAATAAAATCTTAATTGTTGACAATAGAATAAATAAATTGAATATAGAAATCTTGAGTACGTTGACAATAACTAAGTCGCTAATGCTTTATAGGAAAAAGCTACGGACTTTGTCTTGGCATTGTCAAGCTGAATCCATTTTTTCCAAATTTTCTTCACGTTTAACATAAATATTGCCCATTTTGCATTCTCAAAAATATCCATCATGTAAAAATATCATTTTTTTTTTCTTTCTGTGTGTTTTTTTTTTTTCCCTAATTGAATTCTTCTGTTCTATTTGCTGTTGTTTGTTGTTGTTGTTTTTATCCCACTTCTGGTTAAACGAGCCCATATGGACTTTGATTTAAAGGAAACAGGTTTGGTTTGGAGTCACCCGTAGGTAGAAGTCTGACTTTTCTTGTGACGCTTTACAGTCATAGAAGACCGGGACCTACGGCTTAAAGTGGATTCCGAACCACTACAAACATCCATGGCACCGCCGGGATTCGAACCCGAAACCTGTGGCACCGAGCGCCAGAGCGCTAGACACTCGGCCATTCAGGTCCCAAAAACGGCACGCCGCAGTGTTCCCAGGTGGTCACCCAAAGTACTGACCGCGCCCAATGATGCTTAACTTCGGTGATCTAACAAGAACCGGTGTATTCAGCATGGTACGGCCGTTGGCTGTTCTATTTGCTCTTCTGTTAATTTTTTGTTCGTCTTCTGTTAAAAGTTCTTTGTTTAAATTTAAAGAGAAAACATATCAAATATATAACAACGAAAAAAAATCATCAGTTTTTTCACTTCTATTCTAAAAATTCATAGATTCTAAAGATTTGATGAATGACAAACAGTTAATTCCAAATTAGTTCTCATTCAGACAAAAAAAAAGAGTTTTATTATTTGTTATTGTAATAATTAGTTCCAAGTTCTAGATTTAATATTGCAATTAAGGAAATCATGATGTCGACATTAGAATGAACACATTGAGGTTGATGTTGAATATAGATATCTTGAATGAATTGACATTAACTAGGTCGTGAATGCTTTGAAGGTTAAGGTTACGGATTCAGTCTTGACGTTAGAGAGTTTTTGCATAACGTTTTTTTATCGTCCGATATTTTTTTCTCCCTAGCGCGCATGCTCATAGCAAACATTATTACAGATATGCATGCGCAATAGTACAATGTTTCCTATGAGCATGCGAGCTAGGGAGAAAAAAATAGCGGACGATAAAAAAACGTTATGCAAAAACTCTCTATTGTCAAACTGACTCCATTTTTTCCAAGTTTTCTTCACGCTTAATATAAACAATATAAATATTGTCCATTTTACGTTCGCAAAAGTATCCGTAATTCTTATCAAGTATTTAGAATGTCGAAGTAATGTTTCATCTGTAAAAATATCAAGCTATTAACGAGTTCTGTAAACCAGATTTGAAGTTGTCGCAAGTACCACAAGTAAATAATTTTATAAATCAATTTTAGTTTACAGAGTCCATCATTACGGCCCACACGTTCAAAAATCATAACCATGTACACTATTTTTTACGGCAGCTACAACATATCACTCGGGCCTGAGTGGCTGGCTCGCTTTCTGGCGCTCGGTACCACGGGTTTCGGGTTCGGGTCCCGGTGATGCCATGGATGTTTGTAGTGGTTCGGAATCCACTTTAAACCGTAGGTCCCGGTCTAACAGGATCGTAGAGTGTTGCGGGGGGGTAGCGTCCGTTGCTTATCTTCAAGCTACACGCACCTCTTGGTAGTGCTAAACGAGTAACGTCGGTGCAGTCCTTGCTTATGGCATCAAAGACAACTGTCTACGTGTTTGCCGGCTGCATTAGAACAAAAAACAAAACAAAAAAATGGTTTCTAATTGTATCGAATTTTTGATTTAAATTCTTTTAATTTTTATTATTATTTTTTATCTTACTTTTATTTACTTTACCGGGGATATTGCTACTCCGCTTCCATAGCTTATCTTCAAAATACACGCACCTCTAGGGTAGTGCTAAAAGAGTAACGTCGGTGCAGTCCTTGCTTATGGCATAACAGACAACTGTCTACGTGTTTTCCAGCTGCATTAGAACAAAAAAAAAAATAATAAACTGGTCCCTAATTGTAACGAATTTTTGATTTAAATTTTTTTTAATTTCAATTTTAACTTTTTATTTTTATCTTACTTATATTTACTTTTAATATTTTTAAAATTTTTAATTTTTATCGTATAGTAACATTAAGCAGCCAATTATTAATCGTAAATTTATATATGAATTAAGAGGAGGAGGTTAAGGGGTCTATCCCCATTGGTACTCCGTAATCGGTACGCCAGTTTCCAGTTCATAAATCAAAAGAGTATACAATATATGAAAACGTATTACTTTTTTTTTGTTTATTCAACTGAATAGACATTGTGAATCTGATATGAATATTTTTTTTTCTAATGCAGCTGGCAAATTAGACCGCGATAACTGATATGAATATTAAATCATATAAAATATGAACTGGTATAGAATAAAACCTTTCTTATAAACAAAACCAAGAACAAAATGGTAAAAAAATTTTAGAAATGTAATATTTCAAATTTTTATTTAAAAAAATTCTTTAACAGGTGGACTGAAAGGTTCATAGGCTGACACATAAATGGCGCTATTAGTATTAAATTCATATAATTTTTAGTTAGCCCTAACCTTCAACAAAAGGCGCGTGTATAAATTTGACAGCTGTTGCATTATTAGTATGTGAGTTATAGCATTTTTAGTGAAGTTATAGCATCTTTAGTGTTCATCACGTGCAGTCCTCTCGGCTGACTGTCAATTGGACTCCGGTGTGAAATGATGGAGCCATGTTTCATCCATTGTCCCATATCGACGTAAAATTCGGGTTTATTACGATTGAACAGCTGCAAACACTGCTTAGAATCATCATGTCGTTATTGTTTATACACGTGTCTTTTGAAGGCTAGGGCTAACTAAAAATCATATGGATTTAATACTAATAGCGTCATCTATGTGCCAGCCTACAAACTTTTCAGCCCACCTGTTATATTCTTCTTCATTGGATTAACAGCTCCAGGCCATCTGCCTACAGGCAGATTTCGAGACAGGAAATGTTTTTTTTACGGAGCCCTGCGACTTGTCAGCTCTGCACCTAATGCTTTACAGTCATATTAGACCAGGACCTACGGTTTAAAATGGGTTACGAACCACTATAAACATCCATGGCACCGCTGAGACTCGAACCCGAAGCCTGCGGCACTGAGCGCTAGAGATTTATTTTTTTTTGTGAGCAAATTTACAGTGCATGTATACTTAAAGTTAATATAAATATTACTACTTTAAAATTTAAAAAAAAAAAACTTTGTTAATGTAAAATCTTTTTACAAATATATGAATTCAAGAAAAGTGATTAAATTTATTTCATAAATTTTCGAATGATATTAGACCAGAAACTCAGGATTTAAAGTGGACACCGAACCACTACAAACATCCATATATAAATCACTCTTAAATATGTAAATTTCTAGAGATTTATAGAAACTGCTCATTTTTTGAAATAAGAGTAAATTTAACGTTAGAGTAATTTTAAGAGTAACGTTTTTGTTAATTGCATTATTTTGGTCGCCAAAATTTTAAGAGGTGCAGTTTTAAAAGTGTGTATTTAGGTTTATAAAAATTCCTTTAAACTCTTTTAATAAAAATCCAACTTTTTTAAAGCAATTTCTTTTTTATTCAAGAATTTTGTAAATTATTTTCAACATTGTCATTTTCAAGTTATGTTTTTTGTAAATTAATTTTTTTCATATTTTATATGTAATATGTTATACAAAGTTTGAAAAAGTTAGATGTTTGGTTTGGTTTGTCGTTCTACAGTCATCTTGGGCACACGAGGGCTAAACAGACTGGGTCCTACAGTTTAAAGTGGATTCCGAACCACTCCATGCCACCACAAGGATTCGAACATGAAGCCTGTGATATCAAAGTCTCGCCACTTGGCCACCAGGCCGTCCAGAGGTGGGGTAGTCGGTATCGAAATTAAATTTTTTGAAGGAGTCGGCTGAGACTTTTCTCAGCACTGAGTTTTATGGAAATTTTTAGATTAACAATGGAAGAATTTATTAAAAAAAAAAAAAAACATTTTATTTATAAAAACAAATAAGAATTAATGTATCCAAAATAGTATTTATTTTTTATTAACATATACAATTTTCTTTTATTTAACTTTAAATATTCTATAATACATTGATACCTGTTAATTTAGTACTGTTATTTTTAAAAGATATAAATTTTCTTCTTCATTGGCGTAACAACCCCATGGTGGGCCAAGGCCGTCTACCTACTGGCAGATTTCGGGACAGGAGAAGATACTTTTACGGGGAGAGTTGTCAGCCCTACGCCCAATGTTCTGCAAGCTGATGGCTGAGTGGCTAGCGCTCTGGCCCTCGGTGCCACAAGTTTTGGGTTCGAGTCTTTTCAGTGCCATGGATTTTTGTAGTGATTCGGAATCCACTTTAAGCCATAGGTCCCGATCTAATATGGCAGAGAGTCACAGAGCCCAATGAGACTTCTCACCCACATCATTTCCAAACTGTAAAAGGGCAACTCAGCCCTAGGCACAGTGTTGTGCGGTAGTAGTAGACTACAAACATCCATGGCACCACCGAGACTTGAACCCGAAGACTGTAGCACTGAGCGCCAGAGGGTTATGTATATATATATATATATATATATTGTAAGCAAATGTACAGTACATTGATATTTTTTAAGTTAATGTAATACAAGTAATATGAAAAAAAAAATTTAAAGTCAATTCCTACTTTTTTTTCACTCTATTGAAGAAAGTCCTTTATAAATAATTTCCATTCATTTTTTTAAATTTATCTGGCGCCACCTATTGGTAGATATATGCAACTTAGATCTAAAAAAAACTGAAATTAATTAATTAAATTTAATTACTGAATTAATATTTGAAAAAAACCGTATTAACATCCAGTGTCATCCATTACAAGTTCAAAAACTGAACTTGATTGGATGAATAAAAAGTATTTTGGGAACGATTGAAAATTTGAACAAGATATATATAGAGAGAGTGTGAGCTAATAGAAGGAATTGAATAACAGTTCTTAATTTAATAAAAATTACTTTATTAATGAAAAAAATTTTCACAGACATACAAGTTCAATAAAAGTAATTATATAAGTAAGTAATATATTAGTAAGTAATTATATTAGTAAGTAATTATATAAGTAAGTAATATATTAGTAAGTAATATATTAGTAAGTAATATATTAGTAAGTAATTATATTTATTTCATAAATTTTCGAAACCCATTAGTAAAGATGTCAGTTCATAAAATAGGGTTAAGTGTGAGGAGTCGGGAGTCTGTATAAAAAATGTCGACTCGAGAGTCGGTCAATTTTTGACCGACTCCTTTCACCTGACCAGGGCCGGATTTTCCTATAGGCTAACTAGGCTTCAGCCTAGGCCCTCAAGAACAAGAGGGGCTAACATTCAAATTGTTAGATAAATTAGAATTACACTATTCTAAAAAAAATAAACACTAAAACACTGAATCGAAAATAAGGAGAAATTATGAAATAAATTTACCTCAATTGAATTTACTTTAATCTTCAATGTAATGAATATATTTAATTTAATTTGATAGAAAATATGATAGTTTTTATTGCATATTTTATTTTCGTGGGCAAAGATTTTTATTATTTGAATTCTGTTTCTTTGTAAATGTTGTGTGTTATGTTTGATTAGTTATTGTTACAAGTACTATATAGTGTGCTGAGAATAAATGTCCAAATAATGTGTTCTCGACTTTTTTTTTTATTTATTAACCATGCCACATTAGTACCCATTTTTATTTAAAAGATAAGGGCTACCAATCACAACATGTTTCGTTTCAAATTGTTAGCAAAATTCTAATACATATTCACAGTAATGAATCGAAAATTTTATTATCTCAAACATGTAAATTTACAAACTTTTTTGAGAATAAAAATTTTTTTTTTTTTTTTTTTTTAATTTATTAAGGCCACATTTTTTATAAAGATAAGGGCCTCACAACATGTTTGGTTTAAATATTGCCTCACAGTAATGATGTATTTTATTATCCTCATGTCATTTCAAATTTAAAAATAAATAAGACCTTGCACCTGACACAAATTTCAAATTAGATACTTTATTTTTAGAAATGTTACTCAATGCAATTAATCCTTTAAAACCTTATTGTCTTAGGTGATTCTCGCTTGGCGATTTTGGCAGACTTCCAAAACGGCGATAAATGAAAGATTGTGGTGTTCGCTTTTTTTGTAGTTCTAATAAAACCAAAAGAAGCCAAAGGAAACCTTTGTAGAGAAAGCGTAGGAGCAGGATAATTTTTTTTGTTTATTTTCTTAAAGGATATGAGATTATGCGGAAGGAAGAGCAGGTGAAAATTATGCTTAGTTTGTGACACGAAAAATGACTCACAGCACTAATAATAATTATTACATTTACAATGTAGAACTAATAAATTAAAATTTTAATACTGGAATAAGTGGTTATGGTGGTTCAATCCATTCTTATGTTAAAATAGATTGAAAAATATCGTTCGTTTCCTTTTTAATTATTCTCACTTTTAAGAATAATAATGATGAAATATTTTAATTATTCATTTTTTCTTAACTAAGGAAGAGTAGGGGAAAATTATGCTTAGTTTTTGACACGAAAAATGACTCAGAGCGCTAATAATTATTACATTTACAATGTAGAACTAATAAATTAAAATTTTAATACTGGAATAAGTGGAATTCTTATGTTAAAATAGATTGAAAAATATCGTTCGTTTCCTTTTTTAATTATTCTCAATTTTAAGAATAATAATGATGAAATATTTTAATTATTCATTTTTTCTTAACTAAGGAAGAGTAGGGGAAAATTATGCTTAGTTTTTGACACGAAAAATGACTCAGAGCACTAATAATAATTATTACATTTACAATGTAGAACTAATAAATTAAAATTTTAATACTGGAATAAGTGGAATTCTTATGTTAAAATAGATTGAAAAATATCGTTCGTTTCCTTTTTAATTATTCTCAATTTTACGAATAATAATGATGAAATATTTTAATTATTCATTTTATCTTAATTAAGGAAGAGTAGGTGAAAATTATGCTTAGTTTTTGACACGAAAAATGACTCAGAGCACTAATAATAATTATTACATTTACAATGTAGAACTAATAAATTAAAATTTTAATACTGGAATAAGTGGAATTCTTATGTTAAAATAGATTGAAAAATATCGTTCGTTTCCTTTTTAATTATTCTCAATTTTAAGAATAATAATGATGAAATATTTTAATTATTCATTTTTCTTAACTAAGGAAGAGTAGGGGGAAAATTATGCTTAGTTTTGACACGAAAAATGACTCAGAGCACTAATAATAATTATTACATTTACAATGTAGAACTAATAAATTAAAAATTTTAATACTGGAATAAGTGGAATTCTTATGTTAAAATAGATTGAAAAATATCGTTCGTTTCCTTTTTAATTATTCTCAATTTTAAGAATAATAATGATGAAATATTTTAATTATTCATTTTTTCTTAACTAAGGAAGAGTAGGGGAAAATTATGCTTAGTTTTTGACACGAAAAATGACTCAGAGCACTAATAATAATTATTACATTTACAATGTAGAACTAATAAATTAAAATTTTAATACTGGAATAAGTGGAATTCTTATGTTAAAATAGATTGAAAAATATCGTTCGTTTCCTTTTTAATTATTCTCAATTTTACGAATAATAATGATGAAATATTTTAATTATTCATTTTATCTTAATTAAGGAAGAGTAGGTGAAAATTATGCTTAGTTTTTGACACGAAAAATGACTCAAAACACTAACAATAGTTATTACATTAAAGAAGGAAAACTAATAAATTAGAATTTTAATGTCAGAATATGTAGAATTCTTATATCAAAATAGATTGAAAAATATTTCATTTTTTTTAACTATTCTCAATTTTATGAATAATAATGATGAAATATAATCATTATTATTAAATTTTAATGATTAATGTAATCATTATAATTTAATTATTCATTTTATGTTAATTAAGTAAGAGCAGGTGAAAATTATGCTTAGTTTGTGACACGAAAAATGACTCAGAGCACAAATAATAATTATTACATTTACAATGGAGAACTAATAAATTAGAATTTTAATATTAGAATATGTAGAATTCTTATGTTAAAATAGATTGAAAAGTATCGTTTATTCTCTTTTTAATTATTCTCAATTTTAAGAATAATAATATTGAAATACTCATTTTAAACTAATTAAATAGAAATCTCATATCATCATTTTGAGGTATCGCGATTTTTATACTTTTTATAATTTTATAATTCTTTATAATTTTATAATTTTTATAATTTTATAATTTTTTATAATTTTATAATTTTTATAATTTTATAATTTTAGACATTATTTTAGACAGGTAGTATTTTGTTTTTGTGTTCAGTTCCAAACTGCTCTTATCAAAGAAAAATTATTTTAATGTGCAATGTTTATGTTTCTGCTAAAGTGATATAAAAAAAAGATAGAAATGCGCAATTGGTTATCGTGATTCGTCTGAAAAAATCCGATGTGAAATAAGTGTTTGTAAAAAATGTCGAATTTGATGTATTTCTCAGAATATGATATTTTAGTATGAATCAACTGTTAAAAAAAAAGCAAACTGGCATTTATACGTAAATCTTACAAATCAATTTCTCCAAAATAAATGTAAATTACGAAAAGAAAAAAAAATTAGTTTTGGGTTATTTTAAATATTAAACTCAAATATGTGTTTGTGCATCAATTATTAAAGACATACATTTACTTAATTTATGTTGAAAAGAAAAAAAATTGTTTTCATATAAATATGAATCGAAAACTGTTTTCATATAAATGTTTATATATTTAAATTATAAAAGGGAACGTAATCAAAATATTAAATAGATTTACAAAATCGTGTAACCGTGCTTCCTCCTACACTCTGCAAAAGCACCCTCTCCCCGCCCCCCCGTGGCGTTCAGTAGAAAGGCTTATTAGTCCTCGAGACTTTCATCTGGAATTGAATTATAGCCCAACCTGCGCTCCCACTGAAAAACGCTTAGCTGGTCTACAATCTTACACAAACGGGGAAAATATATTTATAGTAACCTGCGTATTAGTTGGACCTCTAGACTTTCATCCTGAGAGGAAATATATTTCGCGCACCCTGCGCCTAGCCGAGCTTCGGATTTTCGGCTTAGAAATGGTAGCCTTCCACAACTCTATAATTATATGTCTTTAAAGGTGTTAAATATTGTATGTATCTAATTTTTTTTTTTGTTGTTTTCTGTGTGTGTTTTTTTTTTTTTTTTTTTTTTTTTTTAATTTCCAATGGTAGATTATGAACAGTTACAGCAAAAAAAAAAAACATAGAACATACAACAACAACAAAATAATACAACAAAATATGCTGAAACAGAGTTCATTAATCTAACAATGATGCCAAGTTGCAGATCTTTTAGCCACTAGAAAGTGTTACCAGGTGCACCACGGGGAGATAAATCTTCTGCGCACCCATTTATCTAATTGTATGAGTGTACGTGAGTGAATAAAGCTCTGAGTTCTCCAACCTGTGCTCAAGTATCTCAATCCAACCACATCTAGTTACAATCTAATTACCCAACCTGCACACTACAATGCGTAATTTAAAATTTTTTATTAAAAAAATATATATCTTTAGAAAAATAAATCAAGAATAATGATTCATGGACTTAAAATAGTTGATTAAATTTTAAATAATCTTACAAATTAATATTACATATTGTATGTTAATTTTTTACCAAAATGTGAAACAGTAATTTTGTTTAATTATATTACGTTTATTGATTTACAGTTAAAAGCATTTCGCAGTTTAAATTTTTTCATTTTAAGCGAAAAACTTTTGCAATTAAAATTGTTTTTACAGATTTGTAATACGTGAGATTTGGTCATATCATTTTTTGTGAGAATAGAATTCTGGTTTAGAACAAACATTCTTATGACTAAATCCGGTCTTTTTCAATGAAAAAAAATTATTATTTAAGACTAGTGAGCATGTTCAGCAAAAGATTTTCGATAAAAGCATAAAAATAGTCATACATACATTTCACAGAAATTTCATTTACAGATAAAATTTAAAGTTGGTAGGAAATAAAAAGATTTGTTCAATGAAATGCATCAAATAAATGATTTCTATAAATCTATATATCAATAAAATGAATATGCTATATTCAAATAAATGAATTATTCTAATGAAAAAAATAACAGTTTGATAACTGTTATTTTTTTTCATTAGAATAATTCATTTAGAGATATGCTTTTATTGCCCCTTGCCTTCTGGATTTACTGATCTATTTTATAATAATTTATATTAAAAGGAGAAAGGGGGAATACATGTTACCTATAAAATTTAGAATTTAATGTAAGAGCAAAATAGCATAACAGCAATTTTAAAAAAATTTAAAAAAATGTAGAATTTCAAATGATTTTATTTTCAAATAAAATTCTCATCGCTTTCAGCTGACGATCTTTTAGAACAATTTTATTTTATTCAATTATATAATTATTAACACATGGAAAAAATTTAAATAAATGTTATGTATAAAAAAGCTCGTGAAAGAATAATACCTGATGATTAAGTAAACTAATAAGAATAGCTCGTGAAAGATGTTTAAATAAACCCATAAGAATAGCTCGTGAAAGTAATTTAAATAAATATTATGCTTAAAAAAACTCATTGGAAGAAATTTATTATATTATTCGTAAAAACACCTCGTGAAAGAAATTTAAATAAACCAATAAGAATAGCTCATAAAAGAATTTTTTTTAAAAATTAACCAATAAGAAACGTTGAAAACTTTGAACATTACGCGTAATTTTATGGGTAAAAAATAATCAAAAATTTATTGAATTGAAATTTAATTTAAACTTTGCATTTTTTGTATATTTTAAATATGGTTTTGTAACATGAACTTAAATGCCATTTAAAATAAGTAGTCATTCGAGTTCTGTCGCTCGGTGCTACATGTTTCAGGTTCGAGTCCCGATGGTTCCATGGAGGTTTTAGTGCTTCGGTAGACCTTATGGTAATACTTAAAGGTAGTATTACCCTTTAAATCGTAGGTGCCAGTCTCATATGACCGTAGAGCGTTGGGCGTAGAGCTGACAACCCTACCCCGTTAAAAGAGAACATCTCCTGTCTCGAAATCTACCAGTAGGCGAATGGGCTTGGACCACTATGGGCTGTAGTGCCAGGAAGGTTTAGTCATTTTGTGCACACTTTAGGATAATTATACCGGGTCCTACAACTTAACGTGGATCCCAAACCACTAACAAACATCCATGCTATTGCTAGGATTCGAACCTGAAGACTGAGGTACCAAAGGTCAGAGCGCTAGCCAATTGGCAATTGGTCACAAGGAGTTAGTTAATCATTCGAGTGCAAAAAAATATGTAGAGAATTTTTGTTATAAATAAGTATTTAAGCAAATAAAATATTAAGTAAGAAATAACTAAAAAATATAATTTTGGCTTCTTTCTATCAAATACATGCGATATTCTTTTCTTCTGATTTAACAGCAGTTCTTCTCTTTCGCTTTCTATATGCCAGAATTTTACGAATTTTGCATAACACATCTTGCTTATACACTAAAAAGGCGGCCTGGTGGCCAATTAGCTATCTCTCTGACCTTTGGTATCACAGGCTTCAGGTTCGAATTCTTGTGGCAGCATGGAGTGGTTCTGAATACACTTTAAACTGTAGGTCCCGGTCTGTTTAGCATTCGAATGCACAAGATGACCGTAGAGCAACACATCAAACCTATACACTAAAAGGGGGGAGAAATTCATTCTCCGATGTTTTCGGACTGACTCATATTTAGGTTACACTTAAGAAAAATGAGTTAAAAATCAGAAAGAAAGCCCCGACGACTGTCAGATTAGCTGTGATAGGTCATGAAAATTCACTATTATTAATGGCAATAATTTAATGATTCGGTTTGGTTTGTCCCTCATTCCGGTCATTTTGTACATCCATTAGGCTAATTAGACAGGGACCAATAGTTTAATGTGGATTCCGAACCACTAACAAACATACATGCCACCCCAGTATTCAAATATCTGAAACACCAAAGGCCAGAGCTCTAGCCAATTGGCCATCAGGCCGCATAATTTAATGAAGACGTGGATTAAACACATAACCTCTTATTCTGAAACTGTTCCAGCCAAATTCTAACTACAAAACATGATTGAGAGGTAAAAATATTTTAAGGATTTAAAAATTTACACTTCTCTTGTGATTTCCGAATTTTTAACATACAAACAACATAAAACGAGCATTTTCGAGAATGATCATGCGCATTTGAGTGTCTCGCTACAAAAATTTTACGAATTTCGCATAACTCAGTTTGCTGATACACTAAAAGAAGATTCCCTCTCTGATTTTCTTGAACTTCCGGACTTGAGGCTTCCGAGGTAAGTGTTTTCTGGGTTATCTCCCTATTGCATGAAATATGGGAAGCTACCCGGATTGCAATATACTTCCTTTTTTCATTTGTCTGTAGTCTTTTCATGGTATACTATATTGGAATACAAACAAAATAAATGATGCACGACGTATACAAAAAATAATCTTATCACTTGAGTAATATATTTACTGATTCGTTGCAGGTAAATGACCCGTATCAAAATGCATTTAAAGATAAACTTGCTAAAATAAATATTATTCCTTTTTTTTGTGGCAATATAAACATAATATTGTCCATTTAATTTTTGTTATTTTCAATTTTATTGAAATATTTTGAACCTAATATTCTTGTAGGCCGAGTGATTTGTGCTGTGGTGATCTGTACCACAAGCTTCTGATTCGAGTCCCGACGGTTTCACGATTGTTTGTAGTGGTTCAGAATCCACTTAAAACTGTAGGTCCCGCTATAATATGACTGTTGAGCATTGGGCTGACAACACTACCTCTTAATAAGAAAACAACTCCTGTTTCGGAATCTGCCAGTAGTAAGACGGTCTTGGCTCACCATAGGCTGTTGCGCCATTGAAGAAGAACCACGGAACTGTTGCACCTCTAAAGAACCATGGGGCTTCTGCGCTATTGAAGAAGAACCATGAGGCTGTTGCGTTATTGAAAAAGAACAATTTTCGTGTTCATATTAAATTAATTTTTCATTTTAGAATCGCAAAACATTATATCTTTTTATTCGAAATGCTTCTTTTGCTTCTGTTTAACTCTAGTCTTGGGTATCACAGGCTTCATTTTTGAATCCTGACGGTGGCATGGTCGTTTGTTAGTGCTTCGGAATCCGTTAAACTGCAGGTTCCGGTCTAATTAGCCTAAAGTGTGCAAGAATGACCGTAGAGCGACAAACCAAATCAAATCTGTTCAATTCTAATCTATTTAAATAAATTCATAAAATTAACGCTCAATATTGATAATTTTACTAAAGTAATAAAAGATGAATGAGATCGAAATCCATTTGACGACGTTCGAGTTATAACTAATAGTTGTAAAAATTGCCCAATTTGCTTAATTACTGAGAATTCATTTATTTATTCATCTGTTAAAAAAGTAAACTTATCACATTTGCGCAACTTCTAATGATAAATTGCTCCAGGATAAATATGATACGAAAACAAACGTTAAGTTTCAACGTCAAAAGTTCTTTTAGATTTTAAAATCAAAATATTATGTCTGTGTGTATGCATTGAGTTGCATTAATATTAATTCATTCATTATTTCAACGAATTTTTGTTATAAAGAATACTTATTACATACTTTTCAATTCAATGAATACATTTCATTTTTCTGAATAAAAAAAAAGAATTAATAAATCTTTAATAATATATTTGATAGAAACACACAAAATTGATTTGTTTTGGGGCAAATATGTGGCTTGCTACATGCTACAGACATATGTGAACATGCTACAACTCGGGTTATTTTAAATAGCAGATACACACAATACATTCATTCTCTCAGTTTTTGTTATTAAAAGCCTTTTGTATGATCATATCTGTATAGAGAGTATAACGTTATAATTTACTCTGCAGTTATCGAGTAGTTTTCCTGTAAAAGTATGAGCCTTGTTTCAACATATGACAATTTGCTTTAGATGTGATATTCATTTTTATATGTGTAATCGTGCTTCCGCCTACATACTAGAAAAATCACTCCCTGTAGCATTTGGGAGAAAAGGTCAGTCGGCTTCGAGACTCTCACCCGAGAGGAAGTACAGCGCAACCTGCAATCCAGTTGAGAAACGTTTAGATTGTAGCCTCTCATCCAGAGAGAAAACATATTTAGTGTATCCCGGCACATTGGTTGGTCTATAGACTTTCCTCCGAACAGAAAGTATATTTCGCGTACCCTGTGCTTATCCGAATTTCGGGTTTTCGGTTTAGAAGTGGAGTTCTTTCACGAATCTATAATTTCCTGCATTTAAATATGTTTGAATATTGTATGTCTCTAATTGTATGTGTGTGGTATTTGTGTGTGTGTAAATAAAGCTGTGAGTTCTCAAATCTGGGACTCAGGTATCTCAACCCAATCGCACCCGAATACAATCTGGTTACCCAACCTGCACACTGCATATGGTAATTTTTAAAAGACTTTCAGGTTTTTATTTGAAGATTAAAACATTATCCGTTACTGGTTTATTGAAAAATTGAAATATTAAAAATGTCTCTTAATAAATGTATTTTTATTTATCGCAAAATAAGAAATGAAAACGCTAACCAATAATTCACTAATCTGAAGGAAGTTTCATGTTATTGTTTTTAATTATTTATTATTCAAAAAATATTCCGCACACTATTGGCTGCTGAATAAATTAAACTCTGACAAATGTTTCTTTTTTCTTCATTGTGTATTTTATGAGAATTTCAATTTTGTCCATTAAAACTTCGCTAAAAAAAGTAGTTGTGAGTTATTGCTAAATGATTCATTAAAATGTGCAAGTTTATTTGAATAAACTTGCTTTGTACCTCTTAGGACTTTCCTCAAAACATTTTTTTCCTTTAAAATTTCACTGTTAAAATTTTAATTTTGGGGCAATCCAAATTTGTTCATGCTTACAATTATCAGAAAATCCTAATTGAACGGGGCCAGCAATATCTAATGGGTTTCGAAGGATGCGTACATATTTTTAGAACATATATGCATATATATAGAATATTTCCAATGTAGTGGTATCCCGTGGTATTCCAGAGAAATATGTGCCCAGATATAAAAATAATCGTTAAATTTTTTAGTTTTAGTTTCCTTATTGTGAGACAGCTTTCAATATAAACAACTTACTTTTCTGGTTACTTTTTTGTTTCTTATTTTATTTATATAAAAAGCGCCATACAGTGATAATGCGATAAAAAATGTTTCCAAAAAAACAAGGATCTGTAACTTCCATAGCTAGCTGCTAGAAACGTGTGATTTTCAAATGTTAAAAAAATAATTACACAGCAGCCTATGAGATTCCATCGCCTTTAAGTTATTCTCTGTGGAATTGATCATCTACCATTAACTGAAGAAGAAGACTTAGTACACTGAAGTGACAAAAGTCATGGGATAGCAATATGCAAATTTTCAGATGGCAGTAGCATCGCGTAGAACAGGTATAAATGCGCAGTGCTTTCGCAGAGCTTTCATTTCTGTTCAAGTTATTCATGTGAAGAGGTTTTGACGTAATGATGAAAGCACGACGAGAATTAACAGACTTTGAACGCGGAATGTTAGTTGGAGCTAGACGCATGGGTCATGCCATTTCGGAAATCGTTAGGGAATTCAACATTCCCAGATCCACTGTGTCAAGAGTGTGCCGAGAGAGTATGAAATTTCAGGCATAACATCCCACCATGGACAGCGCAGTGGTCGACCGCCTGCACTTAACGACCGAGACCGGCGACGTCTGCAAAAGAGTCGTAAATTCTAACAGACAAGCAACATTGCGTCAAATAACCGCAGAAATCAATGTGGGACGTACAAGGGACTTGTCTGTTAGAACTGTGCGGAGAAATTTGGCTTTCTTGGGCTATTCCAGCAGAAGACCGACTCGAGTGCCTTTACTGACAGAACGACATCGCTTGCAGCGACTCTCGTGGGCACGTGAGCATATCGGTTGGTCCCTAGATGAATGGAAAACCGTGGCCTGGTCCGATGAGTCACGATTTCAGTTGGTAAGAGCTGATGGTAGGGTTCGAGTGTGGCGCAGACCCCACGAAGCCATGGACCCAAAGTGTCAGCAAGGCACTGTTCAAGCTGGTGGTGGCTCCGTAATGGTGTGGGCTGTTTTTTCATTGCATGGACTTGGTCCTCTGGTGCGACTGGACCGAACATTGACTGGAAATGCTTATGTTCAGCTATTTGGAGATCACTTGCAGCCATTCATGGACTGCATGTACCCAAACAACGATGGGATTTTTATGGATGACAATGCGCCATGTCACCGGGCCACAACTGTTCGCGATTGGTTTGAAGAGCATTCTGGACAATTTCAACGAATGATCTGGCCACCTAGATCGCCCGACATGAGTCCACGCCACGTCGAGTTGCTGCACTTCGCCGGGCGAAAGAAGGGCCGACACGATATTAAGAGGTATCCCATGACTTTTGTCACTTCAGTGTATATATATATACTCCCTAATCGTGAATTGAGGATTAAACACAAAAAATTGTCTCTTGAAATATTTAGGATTCTTATAAAAGATTGATGTCAATATCTAAAAAAAGCTTTTAACATTTTACAACAATTTACAACGTCATATTTATGTCAATTCAAATTTTCTACTCTCACCACAATTAAGTCTAAAAAAGAGAGGAAATCTTCAATGCATAAAATAGCGAATGAGAATCTGTTTTCAAATATAGACTCAAACATTAAATAAATCGCTAGGATACTTCAGTCTCGTATGTCTCATAAATACTATACAGGAGAAATAAACTAGAAGGAAAGGAGCGTTTTATTTCATTTTTAATCGTATTATTTTTTTCATTAATATTTGACTTCGCTAGTATAACATATTTTTCTGAAATTTGTATTTATGCGCCTACAATTATTTGTAGGATTTTGATTGTGCTCTGACTTGACAACCACTGGACTATAGCAAAAAAAACTTCCAACACAAAATTCGCCAACACATCTATCCATGCTTAATTACCATATCAGCCATAACTCTAGCCAAATATTTAATGAATATTCTTAGTGACATAAATTATTCTCAAGCAAAAAATGCTTTGTCAAGATGCCTTCACGATCACCGGCGGTTCGACGTCTCTCCTTGAAATCCAAAAGTAGACTAAACTTCCGCGTTTTTTTTATTTATTTTATTTTTTATCTTTAATTTGCCTATCGGCGAGAGCTAATTTAGTAGAATCATACTTAGAAATTCACCTCCTTAAACATCTGAACAGTACGCCTTTGTTTTAAAATGACCTTCCCTTTTAAAATATAATCATAGATTTTAGATATTGTCTTCATTAATTAAAAAACAACACATTCGTGAGGTTTTTTAAATCTTTATATAAATAAAAATGTAAATGTTCATTTGTTCAAAATCTTATATTTCAAAAAGTTCTTCACTAATTGGTTTGAAATTTTGATACAACGTTGTATTCGAATACGCACGTGTTTTTATATCCCAAGAAAAACAGCGCCATCTGTTGAACGTAAAAACAACACAAGCTAGAATAATACGCTCATTTGCCAGATACAGTTGCAAATGACGATCATACAATTAAGATTGGAAGACTAACGATTTTGCCATCTTCATATACAGGCAGTCTACGTCATATGCATGAGTACGCTCAAGATGCAAATGTTCGTCACTACGAGCGATCAAACCTATTCATTATATTCATTATATTCACATGGACGATATACAACAGCTGTTACTTCCTGGGCAATCGTCATTGGATAGGCATGATATCACAGCATGCTTGGATAGCATGATGTCACAGTTTTCAGACAGAAGTTGAAATCACTGATGGATTTCATGGTAAAACATGAAATGTTTGGATCTGTGCGCTGCTGAATTTTCTCATTGATGTGGCAAAGTGGTTTCTCACATGCACATATACTAATCTGGCTCTATAAAAAAATCTCTTCAAACGAAATCGACGATGATTGATTATGTAATAGGTGCTGAAATACGCGATGCCGACTTCAATGAGAATTGTGACGAAAAAAAAAAAAATAGATATATGGAACTTGAAGTTCACTGAATCCAAATTCACCATGTGTGATTAACGGGAAATGCTCTAAAGGACAGTCTCGAATATGAGTATCCAACACAGTTACAGGAAACGGTATCCTTTATATAAAAGATGATTAGCAGAAGATGGCGGTAAATTGGCAACCATACAAATGCGAAACTGTGACATCGAAGTAGACAACTGCTGAGTCGTTCCATAACGGCGTTTGCTATCAAAACCATACAAAGCACACATAAACGTGAAAAACCGT
Organism: Caerostris darwini; assembly: GCA_021605075.1. Classification (NCBI taxonomy): domain Eukaryota; kingdom Metazoa; phylum Arthropoda; class Arachnida; order Araneae; family Araneidae; genus Caerostris; species Caerostris darwini. Next base: position 47,468 of record BPLQ01013792.1, read on the forward strand.
AACTCCTCAAAATCGATCAAATACATTTGTAAGTACGTGAATAAAGGCAACAACATGAAATAATCGATGAAATCGCACAGTATCATGTTGGAAGATACATAAGCATCAATGAAGCGGTATGGCGAATTCTTTCATTTTCCATACATGAACGAAGTCCAGCTGTTGTTTAGTAGTGTATTTAGATAATGGACAACGCATTTATTTCACAGCTGCAATGTGCAAATAAATTATAGTTTAAAAAAACTAAAAAACACGCTTTTAGAGTTAATCAAACTAAAAAGTAAAAGATAATTGTTAACATAAGAATAAAATGCCCGACGAGAAAATAAATATCACTGTTCCAAAAACGTGGGGTGGTCAATCTCAATCGTTATAATTTTTCACTAGTTCCATTCCGAAATGCAGAGTTAGTTTAAAAATGTCATACAAAGCACCCCACGCTTTTAGAACAGTTACATCCTTTTTTCTCGTCAGGCATTTTATTCTTAGGTTAACAATTATTTTTTACTTTTTAGTTTGATTAACTCTAAATGCGTGTTTTTAAACTATAATATGCAAGTGAGGCCACGGTACAGAAGACTGGAACTATTGTTCTTACAATAATTTAATTGTGAGTAAAACAAAGGCTAAATGCGAATTTGTCGAGCCAGCCAGGATTCGAACAGGGAATCTCCTAATCCGTAGTCAGGCGCGTTATCTGTTGTGCCACTCTCCCACGTCAGTTTGAATGTCTTAGGTACTTTCATTCTACATCGGTTAAATTGCTCTTCATAAGTTTAAATAAAATCACTAATCCTGGCGATCCTAATCATGATGAGGCACAATATTTTATTATCACAATATTTTATTGTCGTCGGTCCTTGATAAGTCTACAAAATCGAGCCCAAAGAGTCAGTTATAAACAAACATACAGGTGAAACTAATAAAAGCGTATTAAAAATAGCCCTGAATCCGCCAGTTACAACATTAACTGCTTTCTTCACGTTAAAACAAAATGACGCTTTTGCGACTGTTGCATTCGGAAGTGTATTGCGAAGTGTTTACATATTACACTTTGAATGCGAGTAGAAAATCAATTGAACGACTCATACGTGGGCAGCGAGTCGACGACAACTTGTCATATTCAAAGAAACTACTATACCCAGAAAAAGAAAGAAACTACTATTCCTTGATAGACACCAGCGGACGAAATAAATGCTTGCCTGAAATACTCTACGGTGTCGACATGCAAAGACATTGAAATTAACTCTCTACAAAATTATCGATCAATTGAAATATTTTCACATAAATTACTGGAAATTGGGGACGAAAATGTGCCAGTTGATTTGACCTCAGGACGAATTTCATTGCCTCGTAACTTTTGCAATTTAGTGACATTAAAAGAAGAATTGGTTGAAAAAGTATTTCTCAATATTCAAACGAATCATAATAATCGATATTGCCTGAGTGAAAGAGCTATTCTTGCCACCAAGAACAAAAAGGTCTACGAGCTTAACAATATTATTCATTCAAATCGTGGCAGTCTGTCCACAGTGTTATAGAAACAAATGAAGCGTATAATTATCCAACAGAATATTTAAATTAACTCGATCCGCCAGGTATGCTTCAGCACATACTGCAATTTAAAATCAGCGTGCCAATTATCATGTTGAGAAATAACAAATAACCAAAGCTTTGCATCTGCACGGGGCTCTCAGTAAAAAAAATACAAAAATAATGAGAAATATTACAGAAGCAACAATTTTGACAAAACCTTTCAAAGGTGAAGATGTCTTCATTCCTCGCATTCCGATGATTCCAACGGGTATGCCATTTCATTTTAAGAGATTTCAATTCCCAATTCGATTGAAATTTGCAATTAGCATCAACAAAGCCATCAACCATCAACAATTACCATCTTTACAATAGTGCGGTTTAGATCTAGACACGGATTGCTTCTCACATGGTTAATTATATGTTGAATGTTCTAGAGTCGACAAACTAGACAATCTCTATATCTGCAGAGATAATGGAATAACAAAAAATATTGTGTACCTACATACATTGCGAAATTAAACTTCTTTGAAATCTGTGCTTTCTCTCTCTCTCTCTCTCTCTCTTTCTTTCTTTTTTCCCAATTTAGCCAGACAGAGCAACAGAAACGTGTGACCGGGTACAACTAGTTCCAAATAAAAGTGTAATTTGAAACAGCAGTCCTTTTCCTGAAATATCACCAAAAAGCAATTCGTTGGTTTAAATGGTATGAAAGTCTATGAAATCAAATCTTAATAAATTAAATATAATTAAAATTAGGGGAAAGTTTTTTTATTTGAAATATTTAGCACATTACATGAATGAAAAAAAAAATTATACTTTCACATTTACCACGTTTATTATAGAAATTACTGAAAGATGAATTATATTGATTTGATTTATGAATTATATTGTATTTACTTGCGGGAATATATTTTTCAGAAGTTATTTAGAAGCTTTTATTTACATAATGAATGGTTTTATTTATTACACCACCTATATTTTATATGAATACGCACACATACGAGAATGTGTTTCTTTGATTAATGCTGTTGTTCTAATGCAACATACAGAGATAGTTAATCTTTATACCATAAGCAAGGGGTGCACCGCTATTACTCATTTACCACTACCACTACTTATTTGGACTGTGGACACGTGTAGCTTGAAGATATGCTACGGACGCGAGTAATACTATGAAATTTTAAATTTTGAAATATATATATATATATGCTAATTTTTTTTACCTAATGCAGCTGCAAAACACTTAGACAATTGTTTTTGATGCTTAAGGCAAGCGCAGCACAGACGTTACTCACTTAGCCCTACCCAGGGTCGCGTGTAGCTAAGATAAGCTACGGACGCGGAGCAACAATGCCCCCTCAACGCTCTACGATCCTATTAGACCGGAACCTACGGTTTTAAGTGGATTCCGAACCACTCACAAACATCCATTGCACCGCCGGGACTCAAACTCGAAACCTGTTTTACCGAGCGCCGGAGCGCTAGCCACACGGCTAATCATATATATACCAATCATAGGCCCCAACTCGGCCAATCATAGGCCCCATATATATATATATATATATATATATATATTTAAATCTATTTAATTAAACTTTATTCATTAATTATTATTTTACAAATCATATCTACTTATTTTACTTAAGATGAATTTAAAAGAATGCTACTTTGAAGTGAATATTTTAAAATTAAAATTATCTGATAAGGTGGCAATAAAGCATCAACAAATATAAATTTAGATAATATAATTCTTATAATGTTATCAGCTGAATAAAATACAATGTCTTTAACTAAGTCAATAATTTCACTCCTTTTATTGAAAAATAATAACGTAAGGCGACTGTTAATTCTATGAGTATCTTATGCGTAAAAAAAAAGCTTAATTAATTTGCTTAAAACAATTATAATTCTTTTTGTTATGCAATCGAAAAAATAAGACTTAAATTTCTAACATCTATTAGTCCAAAATTTATTCTGTTATTATATAACTGATATGTTATATAATTCCATAAATTTCATAAGTTATTTGGGTATATTTTTCTGTGAATTTATTTAAATTCTATCACTGTTTGTCTGAAGAAAGCACGTTGAAATCCTTTTATATAACTATTGTTATATTTTTAAACATCTGCGAATAAATAATAGAAATTTTCAATAGAGAATTCGATATTAAGCTATCTATTACGAAAGAAAATACGTGAATTAATATTTTGTTTCTTTAACAATACTGTCAAATTATATAACATTGTAGTTATATAATATATTTCCTTTTATATAATAGTTTTTTCAAATTTTATAAATCAGTAAGTTTCTTACAATATTTGGGTTTATTTTTCTGGGAATTTTTTAAAATTCTGTCGCTGTATCACTTATGAAAGCAGGCGTGTTGAATGCTTTTATATATTTATCGTTATATTTATAAACATCTGCGAATTAATTATAGATATTTTCCGTAGAGACATTCGATATTAAGCTGTGGTTTACGAAAGAAAATGCATGAATTAATGTTGTGTTTCTTTAACCAAACTGTTAAATTGTATTTTAGAATACTTATACAATTGTATAATACAATACTGTATTGTACAATACGTAATTAACCAAACTGTTAACTTGAATTTTAGAATACTTATACAATTGTATAATACAATACTGTATTGTACAATACATAATTAACCAAACTGTTAAATTGCATTTTACAATACTTATACAATTGTATAATACAATACTGTATTGTACAATTGTATAATACAATACTGTATTGTACAATTGTATAATACAATACTGTATTGTACAAATGAGCGTACGGTACAATAATTTTGTAATATAATATTGTATTTTACAATAGTTACAACAGCTAGTTTAGTTATTAACATCGCATAACAAATATAACTTGAATTTTTTTTTTAATTACGTCAAGGACTGGGTCGTATTGACCATTTCCTATGATCAGCACAAAGTGGGGTGTTCCGACGAACGCTATTACTGATTTAGCGCTACCCAGGGGGCGCATGTGCTTGAAAATATGCTACGGACACGAATAACACTACCCCCACAACGCTCTACTATCCCATTAGACCAGGACCTAATGTTTAAAGTGGATTACAACCACTACAATCATCCACGACACTGTCGGACTCAAACCCGAAACCTGTGGTACCGAGCGTCAGAGCGCTAGCCACTCGGCCATTAGGCCCCCAAGGTCTAATATGACTGTAGAGCGTACCTCGTAAAAAGAAAACATCTCCCACCTTGAAATCTGTGGGGTTGTTGTGCTAATGAAGGAGAAAATATACATCCTTTTAAAATAACAGTAATTAAAATTAACAGGTATCAATGTATTATAGAATAGTTAAAGATAAATAGAAAAGGCCCCTGTAACTTCAAACTGTTGTTGAAATTATCTCCACATCTTGTTAACTGTTGTTGAAATTATTGATTTATAAGTCTTTAGAAACTTTAAAAATATTTCATGCTATTTCGTCAGAAATATTAATTGCATAATGGCGATTTTTCTTAGAACAGTTTAGGCATAGTCATACTTAATGAATTCACAGTTATGCTTCAACTTATTTGATAACTAAAAATTTTGACGAAACGAATTAAATATGATTAATAAGTGGCATAGTTTTCCTTTTTTTTTCCTCTTCCTAGAAAAACATTGCAGCAACAGTTTTTTTCTCCTTAAAATCTTTCCGAGTTTTGAAAACGCTGACAGATTTTTTCTTCTTTTTTTTTTTTTGTTTTGCTAGTTAGGAGATTACTAGATGATAAATATCAATGCAATTTTTGCTATTTTAACATATATAACATTCTCCACATCTGATATTTATTATTCGCATTACTTCCTCTTTCTTAAAAAAATATCGTGTAGGCCTTTAATTAGTTTATTCCTTAGTAATAATTAATTAGTAGTATTTAATAATAGAGTAATTAGTAGAAATTAATAATAGAAACGCAAAAAGAGATACGACAAAATTGAATGATAAAATGTATCACAAATTGAATAAAATTTCAAAAGAATTTAAAAGTGGAACCTTGACTTCTCATTTTGAACGCCATGGAAATTTTGAATTAATTTTTGTGTGGTTAGTTGAGATATTTGAGGCACAGATTTATAACATTCTGATTTAAATAATATATACAGTTACACACATGCAATATTTAACACAAAATTTAAAGTAAAGAAGAAATAATTTGATCTGCATGCATGAACTCCACTTTTGATCCAGAATTTGGAAGGAGCGCAGGGCTGTTCAAAATATATGCCATCTTCAGGTGAGAGTCTGTAGGCCAACTAACCATTTCTCCTTGAACGCTACAAGAGGCGCTCTGGCGCGTATCAGGGGACAGGCGTAGAAGAAGAATGGTTACAGTGCCTATTCATAATTGAGACAGAGGGATGTAACACTAAATTCACGCACATTACATACAAAAAAAAAAAAAAAAAGAAAGAAAAAGACCAATAAACAATTTCTCTTAAAACACACACTATTAACAAATGACTTATCAATGATTAATTATTAATGATTTTACAATTTTAAGGTATTATATTTGAGGCCAGTTCATTAAAATATAACAGATAAACCAAACTAAAACCCCTACAAAGATATTGAATGATGATACTAAATTTTTTGGAATGTTTGCGAAAATTATAATTAAGGAAGCTATTTAATAATATTTCTGCAACTTCCTATATAATTCAAAATGGATACCTGACCTGCCCGAAGGCTTACGGAAACACTGAATGACCTGAAGCGCTACAGCACCCACTCAGGGCTACCAGGATGCCGCCTTATCCGGCTCCACGAATAGGGTGATATGTAATAAGTATAACACCCCAACGGCCAACGGCCATACCATGCTGAATATACCGGTTCTCGTTAGATCACCGAAGTCCAGCATCATTCGGCGCGGTCAGTACTTGGGTGGGTGACCACCTGGGAACACCGCGTGCCGTTGGCATTCGCAAATTTGGGACCTGGATGACCGAGTGTCTAGCGCTCTGGCGCTCGGTGCCACAGGTTTCGGGTTCGAATCCCGGCAGTGCCATGGATGTTTGTAGTGGTTCGGAATCCACTTTAAGCCATAGGTCCCGGTCTCCTATGACTGTAAGAGCGTCACGGAGCCAAAGTCAGACTTCTACCTACGGGTGCTCCATCACAACAGAAGCTGCTTCCTTCCCCTTCATTCATGAGTACGTATGGGCTCGTGGGCTTGGCCAGCCAAGTGGGATAAGAAACAACAACAACAACACAACACCCCCACCGCTTATGGCTGCCCGCAACTGGGCTTACTGTTACTCCAGGGCATGAACGCTACGCTACAGAGCGAGCCGAACACGTCCCGCGGAGACTTGCGGACCTCTTAGCCGTCTTAAGTGACGTTACCAGGGGCCACCACGGGGAGGTGGATCCACTTCGCCCCCCCCCCAACTTCCTACATAAAGATGATATAAATTAGAACATTTTTTAATTTCATTTGAAAATAAATTAATAATGAACGTGTTACAGTGAAAAGTCCTGAACTACACAATCTATAATAAGCATCAGATAAAAATTTAATTAAAGGAGGATATTTTTATTTATTGTATTGTTTTCGTGACTAATTTTAAAAAATTAATACAATAATCGTAATCTAATCTAACTTTTAATATGGTTATATTAAAATTAAAAGCATATTTAAAAACAAGTTTACAGTATTAGAATTGCAACTCGTAAAATTCTGCCTGAAATATCAATTAGAATTCACCCTATTAATTTAAAACATGAATATTTACCATTACCATTAATTTAATGACATTTGAATTAATTTAAAAATAACTCAATGGCAATAAGCAAAAATAAAATAGGAGGTCTAAAATGTATGCAGCTTTTTTTAGTTATCAGATTTACAACGTCAAGCCATTAGAAGGGATAATTATTGTAATTCGTCAGAACCAGTAATGCCATGGTTTTTCTAACAGTTGTGCGGTTACAGTTTCTTTCTGAACCGCATATGCATTGACGTCATATGCAAGACTTTGACCTTGGGCATCATGTTAATTCATCACTGAATCTTGTAGTCTCGTGGTAGAACTCGTGAACGAAATACAGAAACAAATATAAAAACTTGCATATCTCAATTGGATGGAATAACAGGTGTTAGCTGATATCGATAGGTGTGGTTCATATAAAAAGTTGCTTCCTTTCAGGCTCATGAGTGAACAACTTTTTTTTTTTATCTTGGAATCATTTCCATTTGTATAGTAGTCGAATTCCTACTTCATTATGCATTGTAAATTTTTTTAAGCAAGACAAATAATTTTTTTTTTTTTAATATACAGAATAACTTGAATTAGTAGATTTATAATGGTGTGGCTTAGGAGATACGTATTACGATTAAGATCATCGATTAAGAATTAAATCTGTAATTTGTCAATTTCTGTAGAATTTTTTTTCAGCAATGCAAACAGTTTTTTTTAAACATACAGAATAACTTGAATTAACAGATTTATTTTCTGCTAAATTTATAATGGTGTGGTTTAGGAGATACTATACATCTTACAATATCTTTCAACAACTTAGAATCAAATGTGTAATTTGTCAATTTCCGTTGAATTTTTTCCATCAATACAAACAGTTTCCATTTGTATAGTAGTCGAATTCCTACTTCATTATGCATTGTAAATTTTTTTAAGCAAAACAAATAATTTTTTTTTGTTAATATGCAGATTAACTTGAATTAGTAGATTTATTTTCTGCTAAATTTATAATGGTGTGGCTTAGGAGATACGTCTCACGATTAAAGATCAACGATTAAGAATTAAATCTGTAATTTGTCAATTTCTGTAGAATTTTTTTTCAACAATGCAAACAGGGTTTTTTGTCAATATACAGAATACTTTGAATTAGCAGATTTATTTTCTGATAATTTTATAATGATGTGCTTTAGGAGATACGTTTCACAATACCTTTCAACGATTAAGAATCAATTCTGTAATTTTTTCAATTTCTGTAAAATTTTTTCAGCAAGACAAAAGGGTTATTTTTGTTAATATACAGAATAACTTCAATTACGAAATTTATTTTCTGCTAATTTTATAATGGTGTGGGTAAGTGATACATCTTACAATATCTTTCAACAACTAAGAATCAAATCTGTAATTTTTCAATTTCTGTAGAATTTTTTCAGCGAGACAAAAGGGTTATTTTTGTTAATGCACAGAATAACGGTTATTAAAAAATTTATTTTCTGCTAATTTTGTTATAATGTGGTTTACGAGATACGTCTTACAATGCCGTTCAACGGCTAAGAATCAAATCTGTAATTGTCAATTTCTGTAAAATCTTTTTAAGCAAGACAAATGGGTTTTTTTTTGTTAATGTACAGAATAATGTTAATTAACTGAGTTAATTTCTGCTCATTTTATATTGGTGTGGTTTAGGAGATACGTCTTACAATTCAGTGATTAAGAATCATATCTGTAATTTGTCAATTTCTGTAGAATTTTTTTCAGCAAGGCAAACAGTTTTTCTTTTGTTAATGTACAGAATAACTTGAATTAGCAGATTTATTTTCTGCTAAATTTATAATGATGTGGTTTAGGAGATACGTCTTACAAACGACTAGAAACTACATTCTAGAAACGAAAAAATTATATTAACAAAGAAAATTAAATTAATTAAATAGTCAAAAGAAAAAATTAATACAATAACGATAACAATTACAGTTAAAACTAGTTAAGACAAATTTTTCTATGATTCTTTGAAAGAAAAAAAAAGAAGATTTTATGTAAATTTTTGAGTTCTGCAGCATTAAATTTTTTCTTTGGATTTGGTAATTTTATATTGTTTATTTTATATAATGTATATTTTATATGTATATTTATATTTTATATTAATATATTGTATTCAATGCATCAGAACTCACAAAACCTTTTGAAATTTTCAACATTTTAAATGACTCATTATGAATCTGTTTTCGCATTTTTCTAAATCATTTGCCTCTAGTTTTTGCTAATTTGGAGACCTATTTATTCCGTCACGCTTATTAGCGCTTAAAAAAACATCCATTGGGCTTCAAGAACATTTTCTGTACATTGCACTGCGCATACACAGTTTAATATTGTGCAAATGTAATACGTAAACAGCTAGAAAAAAACGAAACATACTGAAATAGAAACCGATAAAAAAAAATGGAAGTGAAAAAAAAAAAAAAAATGGGTGAAACTAGAAGCAGCCTGTGCTGCAATCCTTAGCGATCAAGGTCAACAAACGCCCGAAGTCACACGAGAAAGGCCGAAAGACAGATTAAAGAGCATAGAGTCTGTGACGGATTAAAGAGTCCATTTTTCTTCTTTGTTGAGAATCGGTGGACCTCATATACCATTTATGTATCCGATGCTACTATAGAAAATAAGCATGCAGGAAGCCATGGGTTCAATTTCGATGTCGGCAATTGTTGGATTGCTTGTAGATTAGTTCATTCATCCTCGAATCCAAAGGAAAAAGGTGCCATATGGGATCATTGGCTGTGTATTATAACCATCAGCGTATATGACTTATGCAAATCATGTAGTGTTTAAAAAAATCAATTTGGATGGACCTCAAAAAACAGAACTTCTGACACTCTGAATGCTTCTTTACAATGATATATATCTTTTTGTATTATTATATGAATCCAATTACTCTAGTAGGGGGAATTTTAAAATAAAATTGTTGTAAACGTTTAGATTTATGCTGCTTTTACACATCTGCAACAGAGATCTCTAGAGAAAAAAAAAATGAAAAACGTTTTGCTTGGAGAAACGAGTAGAATGGATAGAAATTATAGCATTCTTACATCGACAGCTTGAATGACTGATTGGGGGTTTATAGATTTTCTCTAACTCGACACTGAATTGGTGGAGTTATTCATGAAAATATTTCCGTAAGGCATCATCACCGTCCAAATACCATGATAAGGAAGGATACTAAACCATTATAATTGTGTTCACCACCAAAAGGATGTCTCAAGTCAAGATTTTTAAAGCCTCACAGACTTTTGATGAGGAAAATACTTTTATAGGTAATTTCAACGCTACATTTTTGTATAACACATTGGAAAATTTTATCAGAATTTTATCAGAGTATGTTCTTTATTTTCCTTGACAACTCTATGAATTTTCTGTCAAATACAATTTCGGATATAATTTGATTACCGTAATATCGACAATATTGCCCTCTTCTAAAATATCCCTTTCTTACTTTGTAATTTAACAAATTCCCCATATTTCTAGAAAATATTTTTTTTTCTATAATTTATTGTACTAAATTTCAAAGGACTTCGTTCATATTTTTTTGTTTTGATTTAGTTAATTATCATCATCATCATTCTTGACACTACAGCCAGTGGCCTTATTAACCATCCTTTTCCAAATTTACTTTTTTCCATTGTCTCCAGATCTTTCTCCATTTTTTTACCATTCACCACTACAACTAAAATTATTCAACCCACTGGCGGCATTGTTGTAGACACTGTTCACACACACACAAGCGAGGAGAGTCGATGGCGTTTGTGATGTTTAGCTTCTTGCCTCATTTGTCAGATTACCTGGTAGGAGTTTTCAGGGTTTCCCCCCACGCGATAAGCAAATGCGGGGTAGTTCTTCCCTAAAAGTCCTCTTTCTTCAGTTGCACGGAAACAAGTCAGACTTTTACCTACGGGTAATACAACACAACAGAAGCTACCCCCTTTCCCCTCCATCCATGAGTAGACTACTCATGCGATGTCCGAAAATATAGGGGCCCGACTCGTGACTCGGTCGGTGGTCACGTGCGCCGCTGGTAAGCATTAGTGCTGAGGTTCAATTTCCTGGCAGCCTAGTTGTAGATACTGCTTCAAAAAACGGTTAGACTCGATGGCGTTTATGATGTTCAGCATCTTGTCTCTTGAGTCAGACTATCTGGTGGGAATATCTTGGATTTTCTCCCAGACGATGCGCAAATGCGGGTAGTTCCCCCTAAACATCCTCCCGGAAGGCACCCTCCTTTTTCAGTGACTCAGACTTCTACCAACGGATACTCCACCACAACAAAGCTGCCTTCTTCCTCCATTTATGAGTAGATTACTGATGGGGATGTCCATCCTGCACTGCAGGACATTAAGGATTAGACAAAATATAACATGATAATTTATGTTTTTCAATATCTGTTAAATCTTTTTTCCATAACAAAAAAATACTCGTATTTTCCGGATACGCAATTATAATCGATTATAATCTTCATTTTTAATGTGCTGTCTTTTATAGAAAGATCGATGTTCCTCTCAGGACTTTACTGTAGGAAGTATTCTCTAAAATGGGCATTTTATTATTTAAAATCATTCGTTGATGATCATAAATATATGAAGAGTTACTAAAATGATATTTACTTTACTGTTGTAACTATTCTCCAAAACAGACATTTTAACATTAAAAAAAATTTAGACAAAATATAACAACATATTAATTTAATTTATGTTTTTCAATATCTGTTAAATCTTCTTTTACATAACAAAAAAATACTCGTATTTTCCGAGATACTGCAATTATAATCGATTATAATCTCCATTTTTAATGTGCTGTCTTTTATAGAAAGATCGATGTTTCTCTCAGAACTTTACTGTAGGAAGTATTCTCTAAAATGGGCATTTTATTATTTAAATTAAAATCATTCGTTGATGATCATAAATATATGAAGAATTACTAAAATGATATTTACTTTACTGTTGTAACTATTCTCCAAAACAGATATTTTAATATTAAAAAAAATTTAAATCATTCGTTAATGATCATAGATATATGATGAATTACTAAAATAACATTTTCCTTTTTATCCGGAAAATATGTAAATTTTTATACATTAAATATATCCAAAAAAAATAACGGTTTTAGAATTACATTATTTAGCGTAATATTTAATTTAAAATTTATAAATAATCGTCTTGTTCGTAAATTGTTGTGATTCAAATTATTTATGGAATTAATATTTCATTATACAAAAATAAATAGGGAAAATCTACTTTGTATTTTTTTAAATTGTAAATTTCATCTGAATCTTAAATTATTATCGAAACAAAAATTCAAATAATTTCTTAATGAAATGTTAATTACAAATTTTCATTTAATTATTCGTCAACCTGTATTATTTAATTAATTTATTTAATCCTTACAATATATCTAACTACACTACTACTTGATAAAATTTGCTAATATATTAAATAAAACAATTCATTTTGCCAATAAATTTCTGTATTTAAAAAAAAAAAAAAACAATACTTCATTTGGCTATATGATCCTCCGAAACTAATATGGATATAAGCATAAATTTTTTTTTATCATTTTTGTCTTTGAAGTATTTCACCAGCAAAAATATAATTTTCTTCTCGCAAAATATGTAAATAAACTATTGAACCAGAAAGTTTACATCTCATAAACAGTCATTTCTGTTTCGGTTGTGTAATTAGCAAATTAGATTACGTTCTCGAATTCCAAGTATTCAATTATTAACGGAGTTTCATTTTGACCTAGACAAACTTCCTAGAATTGTATCGATTATTCTAGGAAATAACATTTTTAGCCATCCAACTACCAACTAAGGATTGTTGAACGGAGTGTCTCGTCTGTGGGAGTATATTGTCTCGTGTCTGCTACGGAGAAAGAGGCTACGGATGTCATTCTTTCTGAAAATTAAATCTGTCTGTTCCTAAGAAGTGCCGAGAGGTTTATTAACAGTTTCATACTAAGTTGTTTACCCGACTTCTGTAATGACACATAAATATGGCTTATTCTTTTGAAGAGGATCATTGCTTTATTTAGATCAGGCGTGACCAACAAATATGATTTTGCGGTCCACTTTGGAAATGGATCATAACTCTGCGGGCCACATATAAAATTATATATGCCATATTAGATTTAGATCCCACTATAGTAGAAATTGTTTGGAGTGAAAAATTGAAACATAATGAGTTATTATATTTGTGTTTACTATTATTCTTACATGTAAACCTACATAATATAATAACAATGATACTAACATAATGCACATTGTAAAGAAATATATAACACTAAAAATGAAATATAAAAAATATATAAATATAAACGAAATAAAAAATGAAATCATTAATATATATATATTAATCATAATATATAATCATTAATATATAATCAATAATTAATATATATTACTAGTACGATATTTGCTTCTACACTCTTTCACTTAGCTTTTGCAAATTGATCTCAATTTGGGTATTTGTACATCGTAATTGATATTGCGTCCATTATGTTTGAGCGTGTTTTATGTTTGGTCTATTTCATTTTCGGAAAAAAAAAACGATTTGCAGGTGTAAGTTGAACCAAAAGCGTTAACAACTTAAACATGTAGCCTGGTTTGTTCTGCTATCAAAAATCAAATGTGCGTATTTAGGAATGGTCACCTGCATCACTGAGGTCACTTAAAGTGAAACGTTAGAACCTGTTATATTAGATGTTCCAAGATGTACGCGCATCATGAGCTCGCAGAATATAATTTAATTATTCTGCGAACCCATAACTGTAAACTCATAAATAAATATCTGTCTGGCAATATCTGTCATACATTCGAAAGAATATTATTTAAAAGTCAAAGTTAATTTTTTCTCATAATTTCGACAGTAAATTTTTGCAAACATAATGTATTTTTTTAATACATTGGTTTTTACTACTTTGGCCATTATAAAATAAATATATTTTGTAAAAGTGTGAAAAATCTCACAGACCGGAAAAATATTCAAGGTGGGCCACATGCGGCCCGCGGGTTGGACAACCCTGATTTAGAATGTTATGTAGCAAATGTACTTTTGTTCTATTTTTTTATATAAATATAATTTTTTAATAGAATTAAAAAAAATTGTACACATAAATAAGCAGTTTTTTGGTTTTCGCCGACGACGTAGTTTTGTTGTCAAGAAGTGAAGATGCACAGACTGAACTTTTTAATGGGTTGATCAGAGAAGTCAGCCTTTTGGATCTAAAAATAAATATAAAAAAGACTAAGTTTGTGTACTTGGACTGCAAAGGAACTGATACAGATCCTAAACTAAAAATAATTGAAGAGATATAGTTTGAAAAAGATATGGAGTTTAAATATATTTGGGTTCAATTGTCAACGAAAATAATGTTATAATGTTGTCATAGATAATACAAAGGTTAAATGCAGGAAATCACAGTTTCTTTGCTCTTAAAAAATTAATAAGATCTAAAGTAATAACACGGGAAATTAAGTTCCAGGTGTATAAAACTATAATCGGTCCAACAGTTATTTATGGGTCAGAAACCTGGACCTTAACTCAAAAATAGGAGAAAATATTGATAACCTGGGAGAGGATGATCTTAAGAGCTCTATTTGGACCTATCAGAGAGGGTGATGTTTGGAGGAGGCGTTACAATCATGAAATTGCAAAATTATTTGGAAAAAAGGATACCATAAATTATATAAAATCAAAGCGAATTCAATGCCTAGGACACATAGAGAGCAGATGCACAAAGAAGATTTTCAAGGGGAAGTGCCTGTGCCAAAGAAAAAAGGGAAGACCAAAAAAAGAGATGGATTGATGAAGTGGAAAAGGATCTGAAGAACCTAAAGATCACACATTGGAAAACCAAAAAAGAGATGGATTGATGAAGTGGAAAAGGATCTGAAGAACCTAAAGATCACACATTGGAAAACCAAAAAAAGAGATGGATTGATGAAGTGGAAAAGGATCTGAAGAACCTAAAGATCACACATTGGAAAACCAAAAAAAGAGATGGATTGATGAAGTGGAAAAGGATCTGAAGAACCTAAAGATCACATATTGGAAAACCAAAAAAGAGATGGATTGATGAAGTGGAAAAGGATCTGAAGAACCTAAAAGATCACACATTGGAAAACCAAAAAAAGAGATGGATTGATGAAGTGGAAAAAGGACCTGAAGAACCTAAAGATCACACATTGGAAAACCAAAAAAAAGAGATGGATTGATGAAGTGGAAAAGGATCTGAAGAAGATCACACATTGGAAAACCAAAAAAAAGAGATGGATTGATGAAGTGGAAAAGGATCTGAAGAACCTAAAGATCACACATTGGAAAACCAAAAAAGAGATGGATTGATGAAGTGGAAAAGGATCTAAGAACCTAAAGATCACACATTGGAAAACCAAAAAAGAGATGGATTGATGAAGTGGAAAAGGATCTGAAGAAGATCACACATTGGAAAACCAAAAAAAGAGATGGATTGATGAAGTGGAAAAGGATCTGAAGAACCTAAAGATCACACATTGGAAAACCAAAAAAAGAGATGGATTGATGAAGTGGAAAAGGATCTGAAGAACCTAAAGATCACACATTGGAAAACCAAAGCTTGAGATTGACGAATTTGGAGTCGTACTGCTAGGGAGGCCGTGATCCAATATGGACTGTAGTGCCTGGGACTTAGTAAGTTATTTAATTTTCTTTTTAAATTACTCTTCTGTATTCTCACTCAATTACTTGTAATTTCATCCTTGAAAATAAAAATATCCATTATTTCAAAATTTTATACCATCCATCGTTACGACATATATTTTTATAAATATGTTATGTTATTTTTCTTTGGGATATTTCTCCATCTTCACACTTTTAATAGTTAGGCTAATATGAGTCCGATTTTAAAATCTGATCCACTGTTGACTAGAACATTGGCAAAATATAAAAGCATTTATGTAATAAAATAATGTTATTTTTCCAATGAAATTTAATTCGTGTCTTTATATCATATCATTATATCAACATGTATCATATATTATATCATCATATATTATTATCACTTTCGTCTGCGATATCATTACCAAGAAATTAATTCCATAACCATTAATCATCGATATATGCTAATAGTTATATAAAAAAGCTTGAAACTACTTAATTTATCTTAAAAATAGTTTAAATAAAAAAAAAAAACATTTTTAAAGTAATTAAGAAATAATTACTTTTATACATCCTTATAAATTAGATTATGGAAAAACATTCACTTAATATTACATGCGATTCAAAAATAATTCTATTGATTAATAACAAATTAATAAAAATATTTATAAAAAACAGAATTTTATGAGTTATTTCATGATTTATGAGCGTTGAATATTATGAAATGATTTTATAAAAGGGGCCCTGATGGCTGATTGACTAGCGCTTTGTCACTCGGTGCCACACGGTTCGAGTTCTGGAGGTGTTTTGTGATGTTTGCCACTGTCAGCAACACAAAACATTGCCTTCGGAATCTACTTTAAACCGTAGGTCCCGGTTTAATATAACTGTAGAGCTTTGGGTGTAGGATTGACAACCCTACTCCTAAAAGAAAATATGTCCTGGCTCGAAATCTGCCTGAAGGTAGATGGCCTTGATCCATTACGGAGTTATTACTCCAATGAAGAAGATTTATTAAAATACAAAATAAAGTTTTCTTAAAACGAATATAATTATATTGGATAATATTTTGGAAATTTCAATTTTTTAATATGTTTTTTTTTCCTTATGATTTATCTAGATAGTATGGAAGTTTCACTTTGTTACATTTAAGCCAGAGCATATTTCCTTTAAGCTCAAAATAAAATAAAATTAAGGTGACCGCATATAAATTAATAAGATAAGACCACATTTCCTTGTTGAGTTACCATCTTTTGTACTTATTTCAGGGGAAATTCACTACCGCAGAAAGTTCTGTCCGAAAGAGTTTTTCTTTTGTTGTCATGTTTTTGTTTTTCCCCCTTTATAAGTTGATGTTATTTTAAGTTTGAAGTCTTTATCTTCCTTTTTCCACTTTTACAAGGTCTTACATGAATTATGTGAATAATACCCGGTATCGCTGACACTGATCAGTTGACTCAACTAACCTTCATAGAAATATCGGAAATTAGGATTTTCCGATTTTGCATTTGTCATTTCGTATTTAATTACAAGGCAAAGGTTAGTAATTTTTTACGACTTTTCTGAGAAGAATCTCTTTTCCCGTC
Source organism: Caerostris darwini (assembly GCA_021605075.1). Classification (NCBI taxonomy): domain Eukaryota; kingdom Metazoa; phylum Arthropoda; class Arachnida; order Araneae; family Araneidae; genus Caerostris; species Caerostris darwini. The sequence goes on from BPLQ01013792.1 coordinate 65,008, forward strand.
AATTAAATCCTAACATAAATATTAAATTATTTAGCATTTCAAATCACGTAAAATAAAAAAATTATTTGTAATGACCATTTTACGTCACTTGAAAAAAATAATAAAAATAAAACATGGGGAAAAATTCTGTGCTGCCATCTATCAGGATTAATTGAAGTTAAAACAAAATAATTTCAATATCTGACGACTGAATATTTTATTTCCCGAAAAGGTATAAAAAAATTACTAAACCTCGGAAGCTCAATTAGGAGTGGGATTCATCATCAAATAAAAAATCTTCTTCTGTAAGTGTAAATCCAAATTGAATGTAACCGACGCCACTGCAAATACCAAGAATACCGCAAGGGTTAGTACAGGGTTGGCCAACCCGAATGATCTTGTGGGCCACTTTGGAAATGCATCCTACGGGCCGCATATAAAATTATATATCCCCATATTAGATTTAGATCCTCTATAGCAATTTTTTGGAGTGAAAAATTGAAACATAAGGAGTTGTTCGCGCCAACGCGCAAGGATACCCCTAGCGGCGAAAAAAGTGTGTGTACGCATGCGCCTGCGAGCGCATAAGTGTGAGTCTTCAGTGTAACGCCAGAGAGGCAAGAGAGAACAGCACGGCTGCGAGTGGCTGTGACAAGTGTGAGTCTGATCAGTGTAATGCCAGAGAGGCAAGAGTGAACATCACGGCTGCGAGTGGCTGTGACTGTCATGTAAATAAATCGTTGTTAAGTTTTCATTGTGATTACTTATTGTGTAAGTGTGTGAGTGTGATACAGTCCGCTTGTGAAAGAAAACATGTATGAGTGGTGTCAGTGCTATTGACGACAACATGAGTTATTATTATTGTGTTTACTTTTATTTTTATATGTAAACACAGATAATATAATAATCATGATACTAAACACACACTGTAAAGAAATATATAACACTAAAAATGAAATATAAAAAATATATACATATAAACGAAATAAAAAAAAAATGAAATCATTAAAACTAGTTATTATTTTACTAGTGCGATATTTGTTTCTCCACTCTTTCCCTTAGCTTTTTCAAAGCGATCTCAATTTGGGTATTTGCACATCGTAATGGTGTTGCTGGTTAGCGTGTGTAAGTTGAACCAAAGTGCTATCAACTTCATCTTAGAGTCTTGTTTGTTCTGCTATCAACAATCAACTGTGCGTATCTAGGGTTGGTTACTGCGTCACTGAGATAACTTGAAGTGAAACATAGAACCTGTTACATTAGATGTTACAAGATGCGAGTGCGTCATGAGTTCGCAGAATATAATGCAATTATTCTGCGAACTGTAAACTCATCAATAAAACACCCAATATCTGTCCTATATTCGCAAGAATATTATTTTAAAATCAAAGCTAATTTTTTTCCATCATTTCGATAATAATTTTAATTATCGAAATGATGAAAAAAATTAAATTAATTTTAATATAGGGTTATTTAATTAATATAGTTAATTTTTAATATAGGGATGCGCACATAATCTATTTGTTAATACATTAGCTTTCACTACATTGGCCATTTTAAAATAAATATAGTTTTTAAAAGTGGGATAAATCTCACGGGACGGAAATACATTTAAGGCGGGCCATCCCCCCTCCCGAGATAGTAGGTAAAAGATGGATTTTTATTAATAACGAATAAGGTATTGTGATAACCCCCCCTCACAATTTTTCCGTTCTCATCTTCACTTATATCATTAAGTTCTTCAGTCATCCCTGTCAACATCGAAATGTGAGTCGAGCATCAGGCGATCATTTAATTTAATTACTTCACAGCATCAACAAAACTTGAGCTCAGTTTTTTTGTGCCCAAATGCACATCCTTAAGCACAGTGGTCTGCAAAGTGATGTACGCGTTTCCCAGTGGGTATGCAAAATGATACTTGGGGTGTACATCGAGGATGTATGATCTTGCGCGATGGTTTCTAATGGGTGGCTCAAATCTCTTCATAGTTCGTGGATGGGATTGAAAACCGAATATCCAGCTTAGTAAGCACTACAATGAGTGCAATTTTATCATTTAGTTCTACATACCTATATGTATCTAAGTAAAGTTTACTGCAATAATTCTGTTCTAACTCTAATTTAATTCCGTACTTGGCTTTAATTGTTATTAAAACCAAATACAGAAATACATTAGAGTTAGAACCAGATTTGCATTAACAGAGAGCATCCAACCAGATTTTTCAGCTATAACAAAAAAAAAACAAAAAAAAAATGTAATCAAGCTGCTCAAATCTAATTCTAATTAAAAATTTAAATCTGTAATGGAATTTAAATGTATGTATATTGTTTAAAATAAATAAATAAATAATTTGATTTTTGACTACAAACACGCTTATCTCTCTCTCTCTCTCACACATAGAATAGCATGTCGTAAAAAGCGACTAAAATGGGTACCAAGTGCGCGGGGGTATAATCGGATAGGGTAAAGTCATACTTCTCCCTTTGGGTGCTCCATGTCTTTGTGTCGCAAGGACAAAAAGAAAGCTGCATTTTTCATCCTTTATTATGTCTCTTCGGTTTAAGAATTTTAAAAATACTGCCACGTCCTTCACGCTGGATGAAAAGGGATTCGTTCAGAACGTTAGTTGTGGCTCCCGTTTGAAAAATAAGCTATTTTGCATTGGTTGCCAGAAGAGCCAGTCCTGGGGCGGTTTTTCATTGTTTGAGAACACATGCGTACATTTACTCGATGTTGCTGTCGACCAAGTCGGATAAGAAACAACAAAAACCAACATATAGTATTATATGGGGTACAACTATTAATTATTTTCGTCTTAGGGATACTCTAACAAAAAAGTCTGGATATTGCTTCTCAAGTAAATGGTGAAATATGTACATAAGCAAATATTATGCACGAACTCATATGCGAGGTATTGATACAGAAAGTTTTTATAGACGAAATCAAATTCGAATGAAAGTCATGTTTTGCAATTTAATTTTCTCTTCTTTTGCACATAATCCAGACGAACAGTTTGTGGAGTCAATTCTTCTATAAATTCGTAGGTCATCAAATGCTAATAATGCATTCACATGCAATCGGATGATTCCTTCTAGGTTCACCGATTTTTGTTTTGTCTTTGTTTTGTTTCAAAGTGCAAATTTTCGTAATTTGTTTGTAAATATCGTTAAAATGTGCGAGGTTAAATAAACTTCATTATATATATTGGTCAGAACTTAAAGTAAAATATTTGAAAGGATTTTTTATATTGAATGATTGAAAGGGGTTAATATCAGGATAACTCAGTAATAACTAATAACTCAGGATATGTTTTTTTTTTTGTTGTTGTTGTTGTTGTTCATCAGTAAGCTTCATGTTACGTGATGTGTTTTACCTCACCAAACAATTCGCTAAACTAGAAAATTTCTTAAATGTTTCTTACCTTTCTAGTCCAACGAATAGTTAAGCAGCTATTCTAAAGGTCGGAATATAGTCAGTCAATTTACATATTCCAACTGTTTTCCTTAATTTTATTTGGACACTGACAAATGGCGATATATAGATGCATGATAAACAATATTAAAGATACAGACAAATAGCCCGCTTCTACCACGTGGAACTAAGAACAATGAAGTGAGGGGGAAAAAATTCGTACACGCAATACGGTTACAGTTTCTAAAGAGTTCTAGATATGTGACATTTTCGACTATGTTTAACATAAAGAGCCCATCGATTCCCTCCAAAAAGCAATCCTCCCGTCATCACCCCATGGGTTGATGAAGTTAGGACATTGTCCGGATGAACTTTTAGAGGTAATTACATTGTCGGTTATTTACGCATTATATCACAACCATCATTGAGTCACTTCGTTTCTAAAAATAGTTATTATAATGCATGCCGACAGCGGATTCGAATATGCGACAATTTTCACATTAGTGCTGAAATTACCATAACACCCTAAACTTGCAGCATTTTTATTTGTTTATGGCAATTCAAATGCATTATAATGGCAACAATTAAAACTGAATATCCTTGGAGAAAAGTGTTTTCTCATTTATTCATCTATTTCTGTAATTGTTCTCCCATGGCATTACAATCAATGTTGGATCTTGTCCACCCGCTTACTAACAGATTCCGAAACAGATGTTTCCTTTTTATGTGGTATTGCTATCAGCCCTGTGACCAAAGCTCTACTGTCGTAATAGACCGAGACCTAAGGTTTAATGTAGATTCCGAACCACTACAATCATCCATAATACGCTGGGTCTCGAATCCGAAATTTGTGACACAGAGCGCTAATCACTCTGTCATCAGGCCGCCATAACTGTTCTTCATTTTTCAAAATTTCTATAGTTTTTCTAATCTATTTTGAGCTACAAGTAACTAACCTATTTTTATTTCTATGTTCTGCATCTTCTATAATTTATAAAATCTATTCTGCGTTTATTAATAAACTTTACTTAATTTAGGGCCAATAATAAAAAGCGTAGCTTGTGTGAACCAGGATTCGAGTTTTAATCTGCTGATGACGTTCGTTGCAGACACTGCTTACAGAAAAGACTCAATGGTGATTTTGACAAAGATTTAAAGCGTCTCCAATCGATAATCAGGCTGCGAATATAAAAAAAAAGAATAATCAATAGATCAATCGATAATCCAATCTATAATCAGTTGATAATTAGATAATCTCCTTCCTTCATCAACCATCTATGAACTGTTTATGACGTACATACTACTGTGCCCAAAAAGAAGACCAATTACTTTTTTTTCAAAAACACTATTTATTCTTCCAAATTTATTTCATCGCCTTCAAAGTAATCCCCTCCGGACACAATGCACTTAACTTTTTTTCCAATCCTCAATGCATGTTAAAAACTCATCGGCAGGGATGGTATTCAAAGCACGCGGCGATTCACGTTGAATCTCTTCAATCGACTCAACCGATGTCTCCGGAGTAGTCTTGAATTTAGGGAATAGCCAGAAGTCGCACGGTGGTTGTGGAACGATATAGGTATCATTTTTGGCGAAAAAGTCACGAAGAATCAATGCAATGTGATCTGGCGCATTTAGTGTTTTCGGTACCAATCGAGATTTGACGCGTTTGAGGCCCAAAATGGAATGGACCGATCCTTTAGAAATTCCAACATCATCAGCAAGGTCTCTAATTGTAAATCGGCGGTTTGCAAGCACTAAATCTTTAAATTTTTGGACGTGAGCTTCGTTGGTTGAGGTTAATGTCGACTAGAAGGCTCTTCGTCTTCAACGCGTTCTCTGCCTTCTTTGAACTGTTTATACCACTTGTAAACATTTCTTTCCGCTATAGGAATGCTCATCGAACTCCTTCTGCGACATTCTATATGTTTCCGCAAACAAAATTTAATACAAGTTCTTTGTTAAATGGATTCGGTGATTTCAAAAATCGCCGGAATCAGTTTTAGCGTCTCACAAAACCAAGCGTAACTCAAACACTGATGAATATTTTGACATCAAATTTCACACAGATATCAAGAACAGTGCCAGCAACCTAAAAAATAAAAAAAAAAATTAAAATTCCATATGGAACCCGGATATTTAAAATTTAAAATTGGTCTCACTTTTTGAACACAGTAGTAAGTGAAATTCGTGGCCCACCGATTGTAAAAAATATATATATTCCACACGTGATGTATATGTTCTCTATTGAATTTTCGAGGTGTGGATTTTCCTAATGACAAATATTAAATTTATTCTTGTAATTTGTTACATTTAAATGAAACAGATATGCTTTTCTAGTGATCAAATATATTAAAATTGTGGTTTTATAAACGATTAAAACAATTAAAAAGACAAAATTGAAACGATTTATTCGATTGATATATCTTCACCGTGCATTTCTTTTTTATCATACATGTATTCTCCAAGTCCCTGTCCGGCACGTTCAAGTTAGTTATGAAATCCCCGAGTTCCTTAATTTCTTCAAGTTGTTTCCGAAGCAATCCACTATCCAAGAAATCACACATCTAATGAGAAAAAAAAAAAAAATTTTTAGTGAAGTTAAAAATATTCACTAAAGAAAATGTGTTTCTTTTTATATCCGCAAATATTAATCTATCCAAAAAATATTTTCGTTTCAATTGTTAACTGAAATGTTCTGTGTTAGATATTTGTATTTTCAGAATTTCTCATCACAGCCGTTTTGAAAAATGTTGTGTTTTTATAAGAAATTATAAAACTACAACAACTGTTACCAAATAAAACAATTTGTACTACTAATAATAAATTTAAAATAATTGACAAATTCTAAAACATATTCCTTAAAAAAACATTTCTTTTAATCCCGTCAAAACTTAAAAAACATTAAAAGGAAATTGAAAAATGATTTTCAAAAGTATTAGAAAATAAAACTGTGTAACCATGCTTTCCCCTACACACTGGCAAGAACTCACCCTTTGGTGTTCAGGTTTGATTTGGTTTATAGCTCTACTGTCATTTTGTACACATTTTGGGCTTATTAGACCGGGACCTATAATTTTACGTGGATTCCGAAACACTAACTAACACTCATGCCACCGCCAGAATTCACACCTGAAGCCTGTGGTACGAACTGCAAGAGCGCTAGCCAATTGGCCGTCAGGCCGCTTGGCCTTCAGGATAAATGATCAATTGGCCTCGAGACTCTCACCCGAGTGAAAGCACAGCGTAACATGTACTCCGGCTGAGAAACATTTAGTTTATAGTCTGTCAGCCCGGGAGGAATTATATTTAATGCATTTCCGCATATTAGTTGAATACAGACTCTCCCTGGAGAGCAAGTATATTCCCTGCGCGTAGGCGAGTTTCGGATTTTCGGCATTCTTTCGATTCTAATCTTTCCATTCTATAATTAGTCTTTAAATGCGATAAATATTGTTTGTGTCTAATAGTACGTGTGTGGTGTTTGTGCGTGTGTCAATAAAACTGTGAGTTCTCCAACCTGTGTTTCAAGTATCTCTACCCAATCACGCCCAGTTACAAACTGGTTGCACAACCTGCGCACTACAATGGGGCGCTCGAATGTAGTATGGTCTGTACATCATTACTGCGGTTCAATAAAGATTTAAAATATTTTATTGAAAACAGAGATTTAAGGATTTGATTTTTGAAGATTTAAAGATTTTAATTTACATTCATATGCATTGAAATATTCTCTTCGTTGGAAAACGAGAACCGTAAAACTTATTAATGAAAACAACAATAACAACATAAAATTCTATAAATTTTGGCAAAATTTTTAACTATGAATCAGAAATAAACTAAAACTGTTTTAATCATTCGTATAAAAAGCTTTTTAAATTAATATATTTTTACGCATAACAACTTATTTGATTTATTTATGTATGGGCGTTTAAAAAAACAACCCAGTTTACCTTCGGAAATAAAAAAAAACTGCTAATAAAATCCCTGAAAGAGTCTTCATGTTTACTACACAAAAACTTATTTACTTATTAGACTTATTTACGACTTCGGTAAGGGAGTGTTTTATAAGATTGAACGGCTGTTATGTGTTATTCCAATACTTTTAAGCAGCTTCAAGAATAATTTATAACTATCATGATCAAATATTACGCCAATCCTGTAGGCACGACCGCCAAATGGGTCATTTTTTAAGTCTTGCTATATGTGCAATATCAATTTGACTTGTTTTTATAAAGCAAAAGCCAGCACAAATAAATCAAATAAATGGGACAAATAATCATAAATATTTTTAGCTAACAGAAATAATTATATATGCATGCATAAAAATAAGAGTTTTACCTGAGGGTCGTTGTGGTCTAAGGCTAGTTGTCGCAAATCAAGTAATTCTTTATTGACAGCCATTTCCAAAGCCAAGGCAGCTTTTAATGCCTCCATGCTAGTTTTCCAATCATCCAATTCAGGTTTCTAAAAAAAATAATTTTTAAATTAGCAGCTGTATTGCTTTTAAAATATACGGAAAATCGGAATTCGTTTATTCGGTAAAATAAATAAATTTATTATTAAAAGGAAAATCTCGCATTTATTTATGCAAAAAAAAGAAAAAGAAAACTATTGACATTTTAATGTTTACAATCCCAATACACATATTGGCAGATTTACTTTTTATTAGGCAATAATCAATTACGCCACACGTGTCTATTTGGCTCCTTAAATTTTTATTTATTGCTACGATGTGCAAAACTAACACAAATACTGATGTATATTTTCCAAATGATATTTAAAATTCTTAAGAAGTTAATGTTTTCATTTCTAATGTATTTATTTTAAATTCTAAAATTAATTTTTTTTATTTTTTATTAATACACTGGCCGCCCGCGGGGAAACTTATTATGGACTCCTAACTGTACCTGAGTAACTTAACTTACTTCTTTCTTTTTATTATTTAACTTAATAGCGTAAATTTTTCTTTTTTATATCTAAAATCACGATGTAATTTCAATAATGTAAATTAACTATGTTAATGATTATGTGCAGGTTTTCAGGGTATATTTACCCTATTGGTAAACAGGTACTTCCGTTTCTGATTCCAAATATTGACGCGCCTTATACTACTAAGCTTGTTGTAAGTTTGTTCTGGCAAAAATTAAGTTTAGATTGGTGTAGATTGAAACAGACAAACGAACAGACCCATTGATATTACTATGAAATAAATTTATCTAAATTGAATTTGCTTTAATCTTCAATGTATTGAATATATTTAATTTAATTTGATAGAAAATATGATAATTTTTATTGCATATTTTATTTTCGTAGTCAAAGATTTTTATTATTTGAATTTTGCTTCTTTGTAAATGTTGTGTGTTATGTTTGATTAGTTATTGTTACAAGTACTATATAGGGTGCTGAGAATAAATGTCCAAATAAATGTTCTCGATTTTTTTTATTTATTAACCGTGCCCCATTTTTTATAAAGATTAGTACCAAACACAACATGTTTCATTTAACATATTGATATATATCACAGTAATGATGCATTTTATTATCTCTCATGTAATTTACAATCTTAAAAATGGGAGGTGAAAGGGCCTCATGAGTGGAATAGCCTAGGGGCTCTTTTCATCTAACTCCGGCCCTGACTGTACCTAGAGCTGAGTTGCCCCTTTACAGTTTGGGAACGTGTCTGTGAGAAGAAATCTGATCGGGCTCTGTGACGCTCAACGGTTATATGAGACCGGAACCTTCGTTTTAAAGTGGATTCCGAATCACTACAAACATCCATGGCACCACCGCGATTCGAACCCGATACTTGTGGTACCGAGAGCGAGAGAGCTAGCCACTCGGCCATCAGGCCCCCGAGCTTTAAGACTGATATTCAGTCCGCCGGCGACATTTTTGTAGATACTGTTTTAAAAACGAAGGAACTTGGTGGTGTTTGTGATGTTCAGCATCTTGCTTCTTTAATCGGACTACCTGGTAGGAGTTTTCAGGGTTTTCTTCCCTACGATACTGGGTAGTTCCATATAAATGTCTTCTAGTGCATTCCTTCTTCAGCGACTCGGAGCCAAATCAGACTTCTATCTACCAGTGCTCCTTCACAACAGAAGCTGACTCACATTCCCTCCATCCATGAGTGGAGGGAGTGTGTCCCACGGGTGTCCATCTCGCTCTGGCGGACATTGAGAAACCTCGATGGTCGATGAAATGGAATGGAAACCTCGTTGAGTCATAACAACAGCAAGATATAGGATCCAATTCGGAGTAGTTAGCCCTAAAAGGCTATATCTAAAGGCTATTATCTAAATGGCTTCTCGGAAGGCATTATTGTCCCATCCTCACCCGTCAGTGGGTTGTTCGTGAGATACATAAATGATACTAGAGGCTCACTGATGTTATATTGAAAAAAAATAACAAAATTGATAAGCTCTCACTCTAAAAGATAACTAACAAATTTGGTTATGATTTAAATTTTTTTCTTCTATTGTTCGCTTAAAAGAGTAAGAATGTGAAACTTATATAATTCGTTTACATTCACTCACGTAGCATTAAGAGAGTTTCAAAAGTGATGGCCCTATTTTCATAATTAACTATTAAAGGGAATATTCATGCATTCTTTACGGCAGCATCACGATACTGATCTTTAAAAAATATGCCAGTAATTCGTTTTGAATGATTTAGTTTGAAGGTTTTGTTTTACGTAAACCTACATCGATATCTGTAAGAAGGATTCTGCCTCCTCTTTTGTTTTGATATTTCATTAGCATTTCAGCGTGCCCCTTTTCTTCTAAACTCTGATTTCTGAAGTGCTCATTGAAACCTGGCAGGGCGACATCGTCCCGATCGAAGTAATACGCCTGAAGGAAAAAAACAATAGCATAATTACATTGTTTAAGCCGAAACATACAATAGCGATTAATTATTATAATAATAGAGAGCTTTTTGCATACCGTATTTTGGACGTCCGTTAGCTTTTCCTCCCTAGCGCGCATGCTCATAGGAAATTGCGCATGCGTATCTGTAATAATGTTTCCTGTGAGCATGCGCACTAGGGAGAAAAAGCTAACGGGCGTCCAAAATACGGTATGCAAAAACTCTCTAATATATCTTTTCTAAAGCAAATAATATTAGTATAAAATAAATATTACAATGACCACTCTCAAACAATAATTTGTAAGGTGAGAAAAATTTTTCCTATCCTTGCTAATGCACTAATTTTTTTTATTATCATCAATGAGATAAATAATTTATTATCTTAAATATATCTTTTTTTATATATCTATCTTTTATTGCAGAAATTTAAAAAAAAATACTTTGAGAAGAATAGCTATTTTCGTAAAAGAAGAATAAGAAAATTGTAGATCATAAGAAAATCTACAAAATTTAAAAATATGAAAAATAATATGAGCAATATTCCGTGTTCAAATTAATAAATGAATCATTTATCCTGTAAGTATGTGAGCAAAATATTTGGGAGGAAAAAAAATAGCAATTTCGTAATTGTATAAATTAATGCTTATTTTTTTTATTATATTGGATCACTTTAAAATAAACTAATTTTAATTAAATAAAAATAAAGTTTATATGAAAATTCATAAATAAAAGGAAAATTATCTGATTGAGCTTCTAGAGAACTATCTAGAGCAGGGGTCTCCAAACTTTCCAGCCTTAGGGCCATACTGTTTACTCCAGTTAAGTACCAAGGGCCAAAACCGTTTTCATTTTCCTGCCATTATCTATAATTTCTAGACAAGTGGCCGAGTAGGCGCTCTAAGCGAGCATACGCTTGCTAAATTCGCTGGTTCAATACTACAACTACTATTGTGTGAATCGATACGACCGTGACACTTGACGACATCTAGTGGTTAAAAGACCCGCGGGATGTTCACTAATTTATAATGTTAGTGGGATTCATTTCAATTATTTGTTAGTTGTTATGTTTAAGTTAAATTTTCTGCGTATTATACTTGTCATTAAGCTTTACCTAGCAAGTCAATAAAACCGAGTTATTATCATTCTGTGTTTTTTTATCCGACTTATTACAGCAACAATAAGCTATTCGATGTCGCGGGCCGGATTGATGACACTGGCGGGTCGGATTTGGCCCGCGGGCCGTAGTTTGGAGACCCCTGATCTAGAGAATTGTAAAATAGAGCTTTCTGTCCTCATTTTCTTTATGTTTGCTCTATTTTAGAAAGAAACATAAAAATATACAGAAATTAATGTATACTCACCATCGACAAATATACATAACTAGCATACATTTCTCTATTTATCTGTTTATTGATTCTCGATTCACATTCTTCATGGTAATTCTGTCTTACTTTACTGTCTGGCATTTCTATTCATTTAAGGGATTCCGAAATTCTTTGAAATAATCTATAAAATAAAAAGAATCAATTTATTTCTTTATTCATTTTAATAAACAGATCTTCAAAACAAAATGTCGTAAGGAACCCAAATCTTATAATCTAGAATATTTCTTTTTTTTTTATGGCTTTATAGAAGTGATAATAACATCTCCCGTCCAACTCGTGGCTCAGTGGCAACTGGCTTCGCTCCTCTGGTGAGAATTAGGGCTAAAGTTCTATAAGTGGGCGGTATTGTTGTAGACACTATTTCAAAAACGAGGAGTCTCGATGGTGTTTGGGATGTTCAGCATCTTGCCTCGGGAGTCAAACTACCTGATGGGAGTTTTCCGGGATGTCTCCTATACAATAAGCAAATTCAGGATAGTTTCCATAAAAGTCCTCCCGGAAGCCACTGTCCTCCTTCTTCAGCAACTCGGAGCCAAGCCAGACTTCTACCTACAGGTGCTCTATCACAACGGAATCTCGTCTTTCCCCTCCATCCATGAGTAGACTGGGATGCCCGACCCATGCTGCCGGACACTGAGGATTAGTCAAAACATAATCTGTCTCGATCGAAATATTTAGTTAGGAAATCACTTTGTAGTATATCATGCACAAGCTTTGTTTTTTTGATAAGTTAAGTCTTTATCAAAGCATTCCTGATTCCATTCCTGGTAATCTCTGTAACATAATTCTATATAATGGACTCTAAGTTCTAAGATTATAAAAAAGACTAGACGAGACCTTCTCACTAGAAGTGACTAGACGAGACTAGACACACTTGTTCTGACTAGACGTGTTGCTTCATCTTAGAGGGATCAAGGAACATAATAAGAGTAAATTTGAAGAACTATAAGTGCACCATTGCATTGGAAAAAGAAGCATTTTCTATCTGCCCTAAGTGGTGAGATAGTAAATAAAAAGTTGTAGAGTAGCGTTATATACAGGTATTATGCTTCATTATAATCAACCATAATTTATAACAATATTATTATCATTTTCTCAATAGATTCACGCATATTTTGTTCTAAATTTCATTTGCTCTATTTAAATATTACAGAACTTCTTTACAAGCTTAATAATTCTTTTCAAAGTGTCTTCATCATTTGTAAATATAAAGAACATTTAATGATTCGTATTACATTAATAATAGTGATATAATACAAGTATTGACAATATAATTCTTTTCCAAATATGGATATGTTTTCATTATTATTCAGTTATTTTTATTGCATTCACACGGAAAGCTTAGAATTTTAAAGAAACGTCTTATGAAACTTTTCAATCGGACATTATTAAGTCATGTTATTGATTATGTTATTTATGCAATGGGACCTGATAGCCGAGTAACAAGCTCTTTGGTTGAAGATCATTTATGGGTACTTACGTATTAATGCCACCGCAGCTACAGATTTGGCGGTTTTTAAGTGGCGCCATCTACACTTAAAATTTTTGTGACAAATCATAAAATGTATAAAACGCTTTATTAAAAATCAAAACACTTTCAAAATTCAAAATATTTTATTTAAAAACAAAGTAATCAATCGGATTTAGCTGGAAAATGGGTCGATATAGAGTTTAACATAGATTCAAAACAGTCTCTATTTTGGCGCATTGGCAGACCTTTATTGGCGCATTAACTCAACTTCTGCTGCGGTGGCGTTAATACGTAAGTACCGATTTATGTAATAAATTCATATTGATGGAGATTCTTTCAGGCCTAACGAGATATTATTAAAAGCGACGCATTATAATTTTGTATTAATGGTACGGCAATTAATTTGTAACGATTAATATAGAATTAATGCCAAGTAATGATACTATGAGTTTTCCTTTTATGATTTTTCTTCTGTACTATATAATGGCGTGAGGGCCTGAATGGCCGAGTGGCGAGCGCTCTGGAGCTCAGTACCACAGGTTTCGGATTCAAGTCCCGGCGGTGCCATGGATGTTTGTAGTGGTTCGGAATCCACTTTAAACCGTAGGTCCCGGTCTAATAGGATCGTAGAGCATTGCGGGGGCATTATTACTCCGCTTCCGTGGCTTATCTTCAAGTTACACGCGCCCCCTGGGTAATGCAAAGTGAGTAACGTCTGTGCAGCGCTTGTCTTAAGGCATCCAAGACCAAGCTGTCTGAGTGTTTGCCAGCTGCATTAGGAAAAAAATGTATATAATGGCGTGATTGCCAATTGGCTAGCGTCATTAGTACCATAGACTTCAGGTTCGTATCCTGGCGATAGCATGGATGTTTGTTAGTAGTTCGTTAAACTGGACGTTAAACAGTAGACCCCTGTCTATTTCACCTAAAACAAACAAAATGTATACAAAAAACAATGTCTTTAGGGCGATAAACCAAATTTGTATTATCTAGATTGAAAACTACCTAAACTACAAATTTTCACACAAAAAAATATTTGTTTATAGATGGAAGATTAAAAATAAATCTTCCTTGGCGATTTTTTATTGGTCTTGGTGACTATTTTTAACTTTTGTTTCTTTTCTGAACATAACACATGACAACCTGTTTCACTGCTTGGTGCTGAAAGTCGTCACCAAGCCAAACATCGCTAACCAAGAAATTATACAGCATTTGTCATTTATGACGCAGGAAATATAGTTATAATACAATTTCTAGTACCCTCAATAGTAAGCCTTTTTTTTTTAAAAAGAAGTTTTAACTGGACACCGTCATAATTGTGCTTCAAGTCAAATGTAGTAATCTGTTTTATTTTGCTAGCTGCTCTATATTATATTAGTGTTATCATTCCTGTTAGATTTTGCTTCAATATTTGCTCCAATATTTGGCGACAGGTACCATACTATTTTACTTAGAAATATCGAAAGTTCATATTTTGATTAATATTTAAATCAGATGAAATAATCATGAGACTTTTCTAATGATGAAATAATTTGAATGCAATCACAACGGTATGAACTTCAGAAAGGCCAACAGCAATTTTTTTTCAAAGATTTGGAATTTTTAATCTATGATTTATATGATTATCCTTGAGACTAGTATTTAATTAGCATGATTAATACTTGACAAACAAGCATGAATTAATTGAACTATGTATTGTTATTTGAAAAAAATATATATAATAACCTTTAAAAAAAATCATTATTCTTATTATATTAGTCAATTACTTCCTTTAATATTTTTTTGTTTGTTCTACTGCAGTTGGCAAACACTTAGACAGCTTGGCCTTGGATGTCTTAAGGCAAGCGCTGCACAGACGTTACTCACTTTGCATTACCCAGGGGGCCCGTGTAACTTGAAGATAAGCCACGGACGCGGAGTAACAATGCCCCCGCAACGCTCTACGATCATATGAGACCGGTACCTACGGTTTAAAGTGGATTCCGAACCACTACAAACATCCATGGCACCACCGGGACTCGAACCTGAAACATGTAGTATCGAGCGCCAGAGCGCTAGCCACTCGGCCCTCTTTCTTTAATATAATATAGTAGATAATTAATAAGAACTCATCATCTAATTCTTTCAAATGGCAGTCTATCAAATAATCTTTATTTATTCTTCCTTTTCCGAATTGTAATGATAGCAAATATCAACCGTTTTGTTTGTTGTGATTCAAATGGCGACATGTTGTAATTTAATTTGGTGACATAATTTGTCGCCAAATAAAGAAAATTGTTGCTATGAGACAAGAGTGAATGTGGCAATTATTTCAACACCCTCCTGCTTTTTTGTGACAAAATCAGTTTCAATTTGCGAAACACTTCCTTGCCAAAAATTTATGTAGCCACATATTTCAGCTTTAAATGTTTTAGTAGCATTGAAATAGATTCGATTATTTTTTTTTTTAAATTTCTTTCCGATTTCGATTGTACTTGACTATGTACATACTTTAATGTTTTTATTGCCCTGTCTCTTCCTTTTATATGAAAACTGGCTGAGTGTTCTTGCTAGCTGCTGATTTTGTCGCTTCCCAATGTAAGATGATGTCGTGTTTTGTATATTCATGTTTGTGAAAATTGCAACACCATGAAGGACATACAGGATACAGGATCCCTCTCACGCTAAACCATCGCCGCCTGCGGTTACAATGGGCCGCTCAGCATAGAGACTGGGGTGCTGATTGGCAGCATGTCGTGTTTTCTGACGAATCCCGCTTTAATTTGTGGTACCATGATGGCCGCATTCGTGTCAGACGCTATGCCGGTGAACGCCACCTTCCGGAGTGCATTATCGAACGCCACAGTGGACGAACACACGGAGTTATGGTCTGGGGTGTCATAGCATATCATGGACGATCTCAATTGCTAAGAATTGTGGGCAATCTGAACAGCAACCGGTACATCAGTGAAGTTCTACAGCCCCAAGCTGCTCCCTTCCTTCAAAGCTTGCCAGGCGCTGCATTTCAACAGGACAATGCCCGCCCTCATATCGCTAGGACTGTTCAATCCTTCTGTGCAACGCGGCAGGTACAGCTTCTTCCTTGGCCTGCGTATTCCCCGGATATGTCGCCGATTGAACATGTGTGGAATTTCGTTGGTCGGTGTCTCGCTCGTGATCCTCGTCCTGTTGCTTCTGCAGAAGAACTTTGGGTGCGCATACAAACAATATGGAATGCTCTTCCTCAGGCAGACATTCAAAATTTGTTTGACTCCATGCCACGTCGTGTAGCAGCACTTATTGCGGCGCGTGGTGTCTAAACAAAATACTGATTCCGATCTCTTGTTATTGTTTGTTTGCTTTGAACATTTAATCATTTATTTGTACCACTACCACTCAACTGTGTATTAAATTTCATTCAATTATGACGATTCCTTCACGGTGTTGCAATTTTCACAAACATGAGTTTAATATTAATACAAACTAAATCCCTGGCAATACAGCCCATGGTGGGCTAAGGCCGTCCGCCTACTGGCAGATTTCGGGACAGGAGATTTTTTATTTTTTACGGGGCAGGGTTGTCAGTCCTTCGTACAACGCTATATAGTCATATTGAACAGGGACTTACTGTGAGATTAATACTATATGAAATTTGGGTTTACTAGATCTATTCATAAATTACAAGGGTGCTTACGTATTAACGCCACCGCAGCTACTGATTTGGCGGTTTTTAAGTGGCGCCAATCTACACTTGAAATTTTTGTGACAAATCATAAAATATAAAACACTTTATTTAAAATCAAAACACTTTCAAAATTCAAAACACTTTATTTAAAAACAAAGTAGTCAATCGGATTTCGGTGGAAAATGGGCCGATATAGAGTTTAACATAGATTCAAAACAGTCTCTATTTTGGCGCATTGGCTGCTCTTTATTGGCGCATTAGCGCAACTTCTGCTGCGGTGGAGTTAATACGTAAGTACCTATTTTTTTTTTTTTTTATAATTATTATTTGAAAATATATTTACATGACTTTATATGGGGACAAGGCCAGAAAAGATTCTTTCATACCTGAGCTAATTTCAAAAGTATTTATTTTCAAAATCTTGGTTAAAAACAATTGAACTATTCAATAAAAATTTAAAAAAAAATATTCTTTACTGATGCCATTACATGAAATAGAATTAAAATTTCAATTCATTTAAAAAATGATTAGCATTCAAGAAAATAAATATTTTTATCAAAACTGCACTTTAGCAGATATAATATAACTTTTCATTAATTTAGTTTTTAAAATTGGCACTTGATATAATAAATAAAAACAACCCTGGATTGAACAGCTTCATTATCTGTTTCAAATATATCATTAGGTCTTCTTTGAGTTAGATATTATTAAAATGGGCCTGAATGGACGAGTGGCTAGCGATCGGTACCACAGGTTTCGGGTTCCAATCCTGGCGGTGCCATGGATGTTTGTAGTGGTTTGGAATGCCCTTTAAACCGTAGGTCCCGGTCTAACAGGATCGTAGAGCATTGCGGAAGTATTGTTACTTCGTGTCCGAGCTTATCTTCAAGCTGCACGCACCTCCTGGAAAATGCTAAGTGAGTAACGTCGGTGCAGCCTTGCCTTAAGGCATCGAAGACAATTGTCTAAGTGTTTGCCAACTGCATTAGAAAAAAAATGGTTTTTAGTTATTTGATCGTTTGTAATTAGCTTGCTGGCTTACGAAAAAACAAACGATAATGAAACGGAAATGACGTAAAATTGTGTAGTTATCTCATGCGCGTGAGAATTTGAGCTCCACGTTTTCGACAGAGGGTCTGTAGCCGGGCATCGCTATTGTGAGGAGGTACTCCTTCCCCATGTGCGTCTGTTCCGAGGTGCCATTGGCCCAGACTTCATTTTTATGGATGACAATGCACGGTCACATCGGACTCTTTCTGTCTAGAAGCTACTGGAAAGTGAAGATATCACTCGAATGGATTGGCCAGCGTACTCCCCAGATTTAAATCCCATCGAACATGTAAGAACACCCAACAACTCGTTGCAGATGCTACATTGGGAGATGGGCACCCTACAAGAAATGTTGCACCAGCTGTTTCTGAGTATGCGGAGACGGTGCGACGACGGAGCAACCATTGCAGTGAGGGGAGGGCATATCCCATACTAAGGAACGTCTGCTTGTTGTTGTTCCTCTTGGATAGTCAATCATAAATTCCGATACTATGCGTTCAATAAAGCATGTTTTTGTTTGATTCCATACCGTATGCATCGTATTCCTTTTTCAGCGCCGATGCTTTCGTCATCCTTTACGTACATAATACTCTGCCTCATTTCTGAATGTCCTGTCTCTCAGATGATTACTCGTGGAGTTATGGAAAAACACACCGCCTGTTGCTTAAGTTTTGCACACCAGTGTACTATTTGGATTTCCATTTGACAAAACTCCTCAACAAAATAACATCCACTGAAATCATCTGGTCAAGAAGGTTATTAGTGAGTGTCTTATATGCAAGAAATATGCACTGAAACCTGCCAAACAACTTACAGGACAACTGCCTAGAGATCGTGTCGTCGAAAGTCCTCCATTTGCTGTTGTAGGAATTGACTTCACGGGAGATATAACTATCAAAGCATTAGATATAAGTTGCAAGAAAGTGTAAATAGCCTTGTTTACTTGTGCAGTTACACGTGCGGTGCACGTTGAAGTCGTCTCAGACATGTCAGTGAAAAGCTTCATATTTGTTCTTCGACGTTTTTTATCAAGAAGAGGTGGCAGCATAGTGATTTACTCAGATAACGCGAAAGGTTTTCGCTGTGCATGTGAAATAATCAAAGGGTTTAAGAAAATTATCGTAGATCCAAGTGTTCAAGAGTTCATATCATCCAAGGGCGTTACGTTGAAGTTCATCCCTGAACGTTCTCCATGGTGAGGAGGCTTTTGGGAGCGACTGACGAAGAGTATCAAAGACCCTCTGAGAAAAATATTGGGCAAGGCCCTTTTGACTTTCGAAGAGCTCACAACAATAATGACCGAGCTCGAATGTGTCTTAAACAACAGCCCAATAACATACGAAACGAATGAGTTGGGTGAGCCACGCTGTCTCACACCTTTCCAGTTCTTACTTCCAGGACGTGATAACGGCCTTCCTGAACATTTACTAGAGATTTTCAATAAAGTTGTTGATAGAGAGACTTTGACCAGACGTAAATTATATCAGTCCAGACTTTTAAAACAGCTGTGGACAAAGTGGAAAGAACAATATCTTTTGCAACTGAGAACTGCTCACATTTTTACTAATCCTTCGTCGGAGCGGAACCTTAAGTCCGGGTACATTGTTCTTGTGGAAGGACTTAAGAAGTCTTAACTATTCTGGGATATGGGAGTGGTTGAACAAGTGATCGTAGGAGGAGACGGCCATGTACGAGCATGTATTGTTCGCACACCCAAAGGGCAATTAAGAAGAGCAATACAATTATTGTATCCATTTGAAATTTAACTTAGATATTTGAACTTTTTTAAAACTTTTTTATAGAATTGAACTTTCATTAGAACTTTATTAATTACTTATTATTTTAGTAATTTTGAACCTTTATTTAGAGCTTTAATGTTTGATTTTCTTTGCATTTATTAGTCTAGAACAGGGATTTCCAAACTACGGCCAGCGGGCCAAATCCGGCCCGCCAATGTCATCCATCCGGCCCGCGACAGCGAGTAGCTTATTGTTGCTGTAATAAGTTGGACAAAAAAACACAGAATGATAATAACTCGGTTTTATTGACTTGCTAGGTAAAGCTTAATGACAAGCATAATACGCAGAAAATTTAACTGAAGCATAACATCTAACAAACAATTGAAATGAATCCCACTAACAATATAAACTAGTGAACATACCTCGGTAATTATACCTACCTATTTCCGCTTTTAATCACTAGATGTCGTCAAGTGTCATGGTCGTATCGATACACACAATAGTAATTGTAGTAATTGAATCAGCGTAGTTAGCAAGCGTATGCTCGCTCAGAGCGCGTACTCGGTGACTGGTCTAGAAATTATAGACAATGGCAGAAAAATGAAAACGGTTTTGGCCCTTGGTAACTTGTCCACTGGAGTAAACAGTATGGCCCGAAGGCTGGAAAGTTTGGAGATCCGTGGTCTAGAATATTGTATTTCTCATTTAATTTCATGTTATGATGATGATTATGATTTCATTAATGATATTTTGTGTGTTGTTTATAATATGTAAATTTAATGTGCAATTGTGTGTACTCTTTTACAAGAGTACAGGTGGGGAGTATGTGGAAAAAAGATGAATGAATGATCGTTAGAGGGCGCTGCGACGCCAAGTTAATTGGTCGGAAGAAGTGCGAGTTTCAGAGCGCGCTTGGAAAGCAAGAGAGAGAGAGGTAATCTTTGAAGTGTGAGATTTTTTTTTTTTTGTGAGAGATTAAGTTTTATGGCATTAGAGATTAGAATGTGTGGCAATACTATCAATTTGTAAATATTGTACAAAGTTTTAATTATTACTAGTATGCGTAATAAAATAGTTAAGAATTAATTCAAGAGAGCTAATTTATTTTGAACCGCCGTTGTGAACTAAAAGAACCTGGAAGTTTGCGAATTCATTCTTCTAAGTATTTTTGTCATACCTAGCAAGTCAATAAAACCGAGTTCTGTGTTTTTTTATCCAACTTATAACAGCAACAATAAGCTATTCGCCGTCGCGGGCCGTAGTTTGGAGACCCGTGCTATAAACAATAGAATATTTGTTATTGAAAATCATGAAGAATCCATGTTCATCGCAAAATATCACACGGCTTACAGAAGTTATAAATAAACAAATAATACAATTTAAAATATCAAATGAGCAATAATTTAAACACATAAAAAATAGAAATCATTTATCACCTTCCTTTTAATTTTAAGAATCTTTACTAATTCTAATTTTTTTACTGAATGAAGCATTTCTTATTTTTGGCAGATTCACAATTTACGTTCTTTGTTTTAACCTTTTGAGAATTTTCAGAATTTTGAGAGTTAATCATAAATTTTATGCGCTAAGATTTTTTTAAATATTATTTAAACATCTACCTACATTTCTAAGATCGACGATAAGATACGACTAAGATATTCCTGATCGACAAAATGAATAATTATCGACGACAAATTTTATAGCATTAAAAATATATATATAAATAAAAAAGACTAAATAAAAAGAAAAATGACAGTTATGACAGCTGTATATGTTAATTTCATTGATAAAATACTTAAACGGTTAGAGATATAACTTGATAATAAAAATAAAATATATAAATATAAAAATAAAATAATATAAATATATATAATATAAAAATAAGCACATATACACTCAATACATATGTTAAGCAACATTATTTCATTATTATTTATTTTATTTCATTTATTTTGATACATTTAGAAATTCGATTACAAATTCACATGCCAATATTTAGAATTACAAAAAAATAAGTATATTTTCATTTTAAAATAAAAGAAATACTGATAAATGCATTTTTTTTAAACAGCACAATCCCAACTTATTTTCTTTTACAAATTTATCATAATATATTATGCCGAATTTAATATATTTTGATGTTTAGCATGATATATTCCGCTAATTTAAATGAAACAGAATGCTATAGATAACATATCTTATCTGAATTTCACATGTGTTTATAATTAGCATTCATATATATATATATGAAAGTTGAAAGGCACACTATTTTCTAAGCAATTATAATCGTCAATTTACATAATTTCCTATTTCATACCCTATTGTGGGTATAGTGTAATCTAGTAGCCATTGCCCATCCCTGCTAAAGCTGAATTGGTTACAATTCCGTTGTTTCAGTCACGAATGAGAACAAGTGATTGTTTCCAGTAGTTGAAAAATAATTTTCATTAATATAAATATTCTTAATTTTAATAAAAAATAATCAATGAATATTATTTCATAGGATTCAGTCCCATGTCATTTAATAAAAAAAATTAAAAGGTAGTTTTTTTCATTAAAAAAATATGTAATCAAGCATTTATTATACATTATAAAATGTGATTATTAAACAAAATAATTAATACTTAATATGAACAAATAGTTAGACAAATAATTAGTCTCCTGTTATTGATGCAATTTTTAAAAATTAGCATATTAGGTTTACCTGAAAATATATTTTTTGCAAGAAATATAATATAATATATATATATATATATATATTTTGCAAGAAATAGAAGCAAAAGTTTCCTTTCAGAAAATGTTCCTGAGAAAGAAAAGAAAAGAAAGTAATAATTTATGGAAAATATGCAAATCTGACTCTAAGGCAGCACTTTTGGCAATCAACTCCTCCCTAACCCCTCAGTCTACTTCCATCGAAAAGTGCATCTCTTGTCTTGAAGATCTTGACTAAAAAGGCAAGGATATCGTTTTGCAGTGGATCCCAGGCCATTGTGTTATCTTGGGTAATGAGAAGGCGGATTCTGTTGCCAAAAAAGGAACAACCATCACCCAAATCTTTTGTAAAGACATCTCTTTTCACTCGATGAAACTGATGATCCGAGATTTTTTCCGGAACACTCTATCTGATAATCTACTTGAAGGCAACTCATCTAAAACCTGGTTTAACTTTATTTTAAACATCCCTGATCAGCCCAGGTTTAAAGCTGCTGCACTTTTCAGACTCCTGACGATCCATGATTGTATGGCCAATCATCTTTTTTGTATGAAAATATTTGCAAGCCCAAAATGCATGCTCTGCAGTCTTGAAGAGGACATGGATTCATCTCACCTTCCTGTTTGCCCTGCTCTTGTTTAATCTACTGTGTGTGGTCGTTACAGAGAGATTAGGGCCCTTATGGGCTAAACATGTCACTATGTGATTTCTTTCGATTCTCGTTGTTGTTTCCATGTTCTTTGTGTTCTGTTTCTTTTTTATTTTATTACTTATTGTAGCCTGCGATGGAAATAAAAAAAAATGACAGAAAAATAAACATAAGCAATCATATGAAAAAAAGGACACTCATTTCTGATGATTATATCACACAAAAAATGTATAAATAAAAAAATGCAGAAGTTATTTGTTGTTGTTTTTTTTCACGATTTTGAATTGATTTACAGTTTTACTGTAAAGTTGTCCTTTTCACATCATGCATCAAATCTTTTCATTTAAAGTCCTGTGGATATCACAGCAGGGTCTTTAGACTTCACCGCTTTTCTGTAAGAAAAAAGACGTTATGAATAATAATTTTTGACAATTGATGCACTTTACAAATACATATTAAATTGAAAATACAGTACCAATCCTTGACATTGAAAATGCATCACCATTTAACTTAAAAGATAACACAACGATGGCTATATTTTAGGTTATTATATGAAAATGAAAGGTAGATCGGGTATACTAGATTATACCACTAGTACTAGGTTAGTATAGGTACTAGGACTAGATTATTATTATTATTATCATTAGTACTTAGATTACTATATATTACTATATTAGGTTATTATACTAGTACCAAATGTTAATACAAATAGCAATAATAACCACTAATCATGGTGTCAGAGAATGGAATAAACTTCAGAAGATATCTTCAAATATTAAGGATCAGACAGTGTCAATTCGTTGCTATCTATTGTAGCTAGGGATTGCAATACCGGAGAAACCGAATACCGGTATTTTGATCCATTTGTACAATATCATAATACCGGTATTCACAAGTTTAAATACCGTTTTTTCGGTATTTATTAGAAATTTATAATTCTTATCTGTGAATTCTTATCTGAGAATTCTTATCTGAAAACTAGAAATTCTTATCTGTGAAAACAAGGCTGTAGTTGTGAAGAAAGTGTGTAATATTTCGATATTTTTTAAATTGGTGAGTTTGTTATTCACATTGTATTTTCATATCATAATTGAGGGTTCAAAATATTTTTCAGATTTTATGTATATATATACTCATAAATAATACCCCATAATAATGAATAAGAATAACTTTAAAGAACATAAAAAATCAGTTGAAAATACTTCGGTTTAGTTTCATTATTTAAATGATGAAAAGAATATGGTGACACAATGTAAAAATGAATGGAGGAAGTAAAAGCGGACTCCATACACATTTAAAAACGAAACATGATACAAATTTGTTAAAGAGGAAAGAATCTAATTGCGATGAAGACACAAACTTAAACACTTTTGTGATTATTTATATACTGTTATAATTTATAAGTTACAAATTCTTTTGTGATACTTGCATTCTCTAATAAAACTGGCAAATAAAACAAAAAACCACCTATATTTTCTTTCTTTTTCTAAAATTTCTACTACCGGTATTAAAACCGGTATCCCGGTATTAAGATCTAAAAATTACCGAATACCAGTATTGAACTTTTGGTCCGATATTGGAGGATTTTGTTATAAAGTCTACGGGACACCATAGAGCAGATGTTCAAAAAGGGAAACACTTGAAGAACACAGGTCAAAACTGGAAGTTGTTGTGTTTTGAGAATGTGCTGGACGTTGAATGTTGCATGTAGTCGTGGAATGTACTGTTATTAGTTGGTTTTCAGGATGCTCTGGAACAACCATAATTAAGGAACCACTTTAGTGTATTTCTAATGTAATTATAATTTTAATTCTAGATAAGGGTATCATATGCAACAGCATTTTGTAATACAATTAAATATGCTGGGCAGGTGTGGTGATCTACTGTATAAAGCAAAAGTACTGACTTTGTCATGCACAGGCGCGGACAACATGATGTTGTATGCAGAAGGAAAGTTAGTTTGAATAGACGATGTCACATGCAAATATATGACTTTTATATATGAAATACACTCAAGAGCCAAAACATTATGACCACCTGTCAATAACGAGTTGACCCACCTTTGGCGCGCAACACAGCTTCAACCCGCCTTGGCATGGATTAATACCACCACTTAATACCAGTTAAATACCACTTCCACCTGATCAGTGCCTTCCACGTCGTCCAGGCGAGTTCATTGCAAAATGTAGGGGTGGTCATAATCTTTTGGCTCTTGAGTGTATACTATATAAAAATATATATGACTTTTATATATTATGCATATTATTCCTTTTATTTAACTTAAATGGAATAAAATTTAAAAGCAATCAAACTTATTAGAAATATTAATTTGTGTTTTTGTTGTTCTTTCATATGATGCTGTCATGATTGTCTTATGTTATGTTGTTGTAGTTTCTTATTCTACTTGGTTGACAGCAATAACCAGATCAAGCTGTCATAAACCCATGCATTATCAAACACTGAAAAAACGCACCAGGACTGGAGCACAACTGGCTCTTCTGGCGACCAATGCAAGTCAAGATATGGCTTGAGTCAAATTGCAATTCTTGCAATGGGGATAAACCTTAAGACCCGACGCATGACGTTGATCAAGGAGCCTAGCAAGATCCGTCTGTTCTGATCTACTGCCAGCCCAATTAAAGCACCACTAGGGTGGTTACAACCATACCACTCATGTAGGAGGACCTTTCTATAAGAGGAATTGATATATAATTTCACCCTAGAGCAGGGGTCGGCAACCTGCGGCTCTTTGGATGTGAAACTGCGGCTCTTTAGTTCCCTACGCAAATATTATTTATTTTATCAAAAAAAAAAAAAAAAAAACATTTTAAAATCGTTCTGAATTGATTAACGAGGAATCTGAAGAACTGTTTCGTGATTTCAAAAACAAACCAGAAATCTTAAAAAAAATCAAAGATTTGCCACTATCCGCTAAAACAGTACAAAATAGAATAGCTAAAATACCTTCAAATGTAACATATTTGCAGGTGTAAGATATTCAACTTTCTTCTGCCTTATCACTGGCTATAGATGAGTCTTGCGACATAAAAGACACGGCACAAGTTGCCCTTTTTGTCAGGTATATGTCTTCACAAGGTCCAAAAGAAGAACTTCTAGGATTGCTATCGCTCTCGGGACAACTAGGTGGGAAGATATAGCGAATGCCGTGCAAAAATGCCTTGAAGACAATAAGATTGATTTAAATAAAATCGTTTAAATAGCAACTGATGGAGCCAGAGGTATGACAGGAAAAATAAAGGGGCAACAACGATTCTTCATAGCAAAATAAACCACGAAATTCTTACGTTTCACTGCATAATACACCAAGAAGCGCTTTGTGCGCAAATATTTCCGGCCGAAATAGTTGAGGTCATGAATTTGGTAATCAAGATTGTTAACAGCATCTTGTCAAAAGCACTCTACCATCGTCAGTTTAAAGAATTTTTAAACGAAATAGAGACTCAGTATTCCGACCTCCTTCTTCACAATAAAGTGCGATGACTTTCCGAAGGTAAGGTGTTGAAACGTTTTGCTTTGTGCTTGAATGAAATAAATACATTCCTAAATAAAAAAGGCATTAATCACCCTGAGTTAGAGAACGGCAAACGGTTGCAAAAATTTTACTTTATGGTGGATATCACAGCGAATCTAAAACTGCAAGGAAAGAGAAACCCAGACTACGTTTTGGTAGAAGAATTGGTTTGTTTTGAAGAAAAATGAATTCTTTTTGCAGAGGATATTCAGAGCGGTATATTACTTCTTTTTCAATTTCTAAAGCAATATCGTGATAAAACTAGTGCAACTGTTGACACGAGGTACTTCAACACAGTTATAAAAAAATTAAAGATGAATTTGCTGATAGATTTGAGCAATTCAAAACCAACAAAACCATTCTAGTATTCATAGTACTCTAAACACAAATAGTAACGAAATCCACATTGAGCCATTTGGAATTGATACTGGATCTCTAGAAAGTCAATTGATCGATTTAAAAAGTAAAGCTTTGTGGAGTGGAAAATTTACAGAGTTGAAAAGCAAGTTGGAAGAGTTGGAGGTCCAAAAATGTATGTACGTAACGCAACAAAAGTGGACAACTTTAAATGAAATGCCGCGAGTTGAGGCACTTATATTCGACGCATGGAATAGTCTTCCAGATTGCTACAGTGAGGTGAAGAAGTTGGCATTTGGAGTGCTGACTATCTTCGGATCGACATATTCGTGCGAGCAAGCGTTCTCTTGCATGAATATAATTAAAAGTAAAGTAAGAAGCCAACTAACAAATGAAAATTTAGAGTCGTGTTGAAACTTAAAGCAACAAGTTATGAGCCAAATTTATCCAAACTTCCTAAAACCATGCAAAGCCAATGTTCCCATTGAATTTGTTTGCTCAAATGTATGTTATTGTTTTTTTTATTTTAAGTACAAATTAGATTGTTTAGTAAAGTTTAAATTTTCTACTTGAATAACCATGCAAAGTCATCGCACCCATTGAATTTGTTTGTTCGTTTGTTATTGAAGTACAAGTTAGTGTTGTAAGTAAATGTTTAATTGTTTTAATTTTTTACTTAAATAATAAGTAATTATCCAATAATGAATAAATAGAATTATATAATGAATAAATAGATATGTTTTCTTATGAATAAATAGATTAGTTTTTTTTATCAAAAAACTTTATTTATGCGAGTACTAACAGGTGTTCTAGTATTATTAAATCGGCGCTACTAGTATTAAATCCACATGATTTTCAGTTAGCCCTAACCTTCAAAAGACACGTGTATAAATTTTACAGCTGTTGCACTATTAGTATGTGAGTTATAGCATTTTTAGTGAAGCAACTTTAGTTAGTTTGAAAAAATGGATAAAAAGGAATTCCATGTGTTAATAAAGCATTGCTTTTCGGCGAAAAAAAATATTATTGAAGCCAAGGCTTGGCTTGATAAACATTATTCGGACTTTGCACCAGAAAAATCAACCGTAGATAAGTGGTTTGCTAAATTTAAACGAGGCGCAATGAGCACCGAGGACGATGCACGCAGTGGACGCCTCAAAGAGGCTATTACCGACGAAAACATCCAAAAAGTCCACAAAACAATTTCTGATAACCGTAAAGTGAAGTGGATTGAGATAGTTGAGATCCTAAAGATATCAAAGGAACGTGTTGGACATATCGTGAATGAATATTTGGATATGCAAAAGCTCTGTTCAAAGTGGGTGCCGCGCGAGCTCACAATGGACCAAAAACAACAGCCTATTGATGATTCTAAGCAGTGTTTGGAGATGTTCAATCGTAATAAACCCGAATTTTTGCGTCGATATGTGACAATGGATGAAACATGGCTCCATCATTTCACACCGGAGTCCAACTGACAGTCAGCCGAGTAGACTGCACGTGATGAACACTAAAAATGCTATAACTTCAATAAAAATGCTAATAGCGCAACAGCTATCAAATTTATAGACGTGTGTTTTGAAGGTTAGGGCTAACTAAAAATCATATGGATTTAATACTAGTAGCGCCACCTATGTGTCAGCCTATGAACTTTTCAGCCCACATGTTATTTATTGTTGGCAAAAAAAAAAAAAAAAAAAAAAAAAAAAAAAATTGTGGCTCTTTAAAAACTTTGAAATTTTGTAAATTGCATTTTTGGCTCTTCCAACTCAAAAGGTTGCCGACCCCTGCCCTAGAGGCAAGTTCCGAAAAAGAGAGACAGTCACCGTCAATATAAGTAGGGATTGCAATATCGGATCAAAAGTTCAATACCGGTATTCGGTATTTTTTAGATCTTAATACCGGGATACCGGTTTTAATACCGGTAGTAGAAATTTTAGAAAAAGAAAGAAAACACAGGTGTTTTTTTGTTTTATTTGCCAGTTTTGTTAAAGAATGTAAATATCACATTAAACACTCGAAGTGGCAAACCATCTAACGCTGTCATTTTACTTATAATTTAATCCAAATTATCTTCTTTTTTCAAAATAATATTAAATCCCTGATGACTTCGGCTTAGAACTGAGCTTACGTTTGTATGTTCATCGCAATTAGATTCTTTCCTCTTTAACAAATTTGAATCATGTTTCGTTTTTAAATGTGTATGGAGTCCGCTTGTACTTCCTCCATTCACTTTAATAACTCTTGAATTAATCTTGAATAACTCTTAATAACACTTGAATTTTTTACATTGTTCCACCATATTCTTCTCATCATACAATTAACGAAACCAAACCGAAGTATTATCAAATGTTCTTTTATGTTCGTTAAAGTTGTTCTTATTCATTATTATGAGGTATTATTTATGAGTATATATATAAATAATAAATCTGAAAAATATTTTGAATTCTAAAGTATGATATACAAATACAATGCGAATAACAAACTCACCAATTTAAAAAATATCGAAATATTACACACTTTCTTCACAACTACAACCTTGTTTTCACAGATAAGAATTCATAGATAAGAATAAGAATTTCACACACAAGAATTCTTTCACAGATAAGAATTCTAAATTTCTAGTAAATACCGAAAAAACCGGTATTTAAACTTGTGAATGCCGGTATTACAAAATTGTACAAATGGCTCAAAATACCGAAAAAACCGGTATACCGGTATTGCAATCCCTAGTTACAACCATACCACTCATGTAGGATGGCCTTTCTACAAGAGGAATTGATATCTAATTTCACCCTAGAGGCAAGTTTCGAGAAAGAGAGACAGTCACCGTCAATATAACTCTTGAGGCTGATCTCCTTGGCGCCTCTATATATTAAATAATTAAAGGAATATAATTAAGAAAATGAATAATTGACTTGTATGATATGGGAGCACAGGTTTCCAGACCTTTATGGTAATCGGTAATAAATTTGACCATGACCATTGTTTTAAGTTACTGTTACGCAAATTAAAGCAACATAAATAATCGCCAATTACGTCATGTTAAAACGATTATTATTCAGATGAAATTGGCTGGTTCGCGCCCTAAGAATGGAAACAGGATTCCATATTCCTGGTGTTCCATATGGTCCTTGTGTTTCCTTGCTGTTTATTTGGCAAGAAATGATAATCAGTATTACTTTTACATTAGAATCAGTTTTATAATCATAAACACTTTTATATTGATCATATGAATATCAAATCCTTTACTTGGTCCATGAGAAATACTTCTGGTTCTTCCCGAATGCTTCTGCGTCCGTCAGAGTCTGTGGTAAATTTTCATTCAAGGTTTCAGGAAGAAAAGAGGCCAAGATACCCGTCAAGAAACTAGTCAAACCAATGAGTACAAAAGGCAGCGCTTTTCCATATTGATTCTGAAAATTTAAAAATTAAATTGTAAATATTATATACGAACAAAAAAAATATACATAACTCTTTTATGAACATGGGACATGTGTATCTACAAAATGTTTTAATCATATATTTAATTTTCAGCAACCACGTAATACAAAAGTGTTATAACGTAACGGTCTCCAAATGAAACACACACACTCCAATGGACTGTGAACACCAACACTTTTATTCAAACGCATTCTATAAATATTCACATTTCTTGCTCGTTAAAACAAGCTCACGCCCACGCATAAGAGAAGGTTATAATTCCTCTGGCGTCTGTTAACATTTCCATTTTTTAATACCAAATTACACTCGTGGAGCCATTTATATTCATGAGGTAACACAAAAGTATAGTTTATTCTAAAATTACTTTGCTATGATTCTATATGTGAGAAGAAATGTAGCATAAAAGAAGTTATACATAACATAAAGATAGATTTAGAGATGTTAGTAAATTACATTTAGATTACATTTAGATTTAGATTACTTAATTTAAAGTAAATTTAGAGATGTATTTTATCATTTATAAAGAACCAATGAGGGATCGAATGATACAATTTTCAAACATTTGATTCAAATATGATACTTTTAACGTAAAAACGAAAGTCACTAACAGTCATAAAATTTTACGTTATTCTCTCTCTTTCAAAATAAAGTTTATGCTTTCGATAATCTTATACTTTCAAATTGTAAATAACACTTACTTTTCTGGAATCCCAGATTCGCCACAATAAAGTAAATTACAACACAATTACACTCGTAAGTTACAACGCAACAACAGCCATTTTTATTTTTCTTAGAACAATAATAAAGTTGCCAATTTTGCTTAATTAAACATTAACACAAGCTACACGTGTAAATATAATTTAATGCTACACGTGCCAAGAATATAATTTAACATTAACATTAACTTAAGACATTAACACGCGCTGCACATGTAAATATAATTTAACGCTACACGTGCAAATATAACAATACTATTTTCAAACATTTGATTTAAATATGATACTATTTTCAAACGTTTGATTCAAATATTTTTTTTATTTCCAATGGCAGATTATGAACAGTTACAGCAAAAAAAGAGCAACGAAAAAAAAACATACAACAACAAAATAATACAACAAAACATGCTGAAACAGAGTTCATTAATCTAACAATAATGCTAAATTGCAGATTTTTTAGCCACTAAAAAGAGTTACCAGGTGCACCACAGGGAGGTAAATCTTCTGCGCACTTTTGATTGAAATATGATACTATTTTCAAACATTTGATTCAAATATGATACTATTTTCAAACATTTGATTCAAATATGATACTATTTTCAAACATTTGATTCAAATATGATACTATTTTTAGCTGAGCTCCAAATTGACGTATTTACGTTATTTTTAATTGTCTTTCTTCTAATGAGGCTGTTATATTCTGTCTTCTGTCATAGATAAAAAACTAGATTTAAAAAAATTAAACTGGATAGTCATGGTAGTATAATAAAGAAAAGGGTTTGTCCTATTAAAAAAAGGAAGATTCATTTAATTTCAAATTGTTATAATTTTAAGAATTTTATGTGTGTGGTGTTTGCGCGTGTGTAAAAAAAAAGCTGTGACCAACAACTCCAACCTGTGCCTCAAATATCTCAACCTAACCACACCCAGTTACAATCTGGATGTCCGACCCGCGCATTACATGTATAATTTAAACCCCAATGAAATAATAAATTTACTTGATGATGAAAATACATATTATACTAAAAAAGCACTACTACTACACATTAAACACTATTTGATGGCGAAAAGCACTAATTAAACACTAAAGACTATTATTGATGAATAAACATTGTTAGAGAGCACAGCAAACTTACAAGTAATGTGATGTAAGGAATTCCTAAAGTAGCTGCTGTAGCAATTGCTTTGCCAGTTCCTATGCCAGACGTCCTAAGCACGGTGGGAAACAACTCTGCACTCTGCTGGTCCGTAACCAAGAAAATTCCAGAGATCAAGAATTTCGCTAGAATCGAGCCGGTGATGTCACTAGAGTTAAAACCTAAAAAAAAAATTAATGTTATGAACACAGTTGATTACAAAAAACACAAAAGATTTTTATTCGAATGATTTTTAATCAAATTTGGAATGTGCACTTTACATGATGTTGTTGTTGTTATCGTGTCCATGGATTATACAATCAAGAGCCAAAACATTATGACGACCTGCCAATAACGAGTTGGCCCCCTTTTGGCGCTCAACACAGCTTCAACCCGCCTTGGCATGGATGCCACAAGTCCTTGGTAGATGGTCGAAGACAGATTGTACCATATATTTAAGCAACGGTCAGCAAATACGAGATATTGCGAATTGGTGGTCTTTGAACTATGAGCTGCCGTCCCAGGACATCCCAAATGTGTTCTATTGGATTGAAATCCGGTGAGTTAGGCGGCCAGGACATTAACTGGAATTCAGCATCATGTTCCTGGAACCACTCCAACACAATTTGCATTTCCAGCTGGAAAAACAGAGGCCATGTAAGGGTGCAACTGGTCCGCAATGATGTTCAGATACCCTGTAGCATTCATGGTCTGCTCTATCACAACCACGGGTTCCAGAGACGCCCAAGAGAACGTCCCCCACAGCATAATACCGCCACCAACGGCTTGTGTATGACCTAATGTACATTGAGGGAGCAACTGTTCGCCTGGAAGACGGCGTATCCTGACCCGGCCATCGACGTCATGAATGACAAACCGTGATTCATCAGACCAGGCAACTCCATCCCACTGATCCATGGACCAATCCCGATGTCCCCGGGCCCAGTGCAGGCGCAGTTGGCGATGACGCTTGATCAGCAAAGGCACACGAGTGGGGACGTTTGTGCAGCCCCATATCAAACAGTGTTGAACAGTGTGCTCCGATAGCCCTACTTGGCCCTGCATTGTATTGGGCTGTCATGAGCACCTGTCTGGCTCCGGTCTTGCTTCACCATCAGACAGTCTCCAACGACCTTTTTCTTTGATAGCGTGTGGACGTCCAACACCATGTCGTCTACTGCTGGTTTCACCGTCATTCATCCATTTTGCAGTACTAACAACTATAGATCGTGAAAGAAGAGTTTCTCTTTTCTTCCAGCCATTACAGATCTCTTAGATCCACAGCCTTTCCCATCACACATAGAAGTAAGTGAAAGAAGATTCTCTTTTTCTTCAGACTCTCCAGCAGCAGTTAAATACCACTTTCACCTGATCACGTGCCTTCCACGTCATCCAGGTGAGTTCATTGCAAAATGTAGGGGTGGTCATAATGTTTTGGCTCTTGAGTGTATAATATAACAATCAATATAATATAATTATCAATGTTAGATCAAGTCAAAAGTCTTCTCGATAGCGGCCGTTTCACTATACAGGACTTCTCTTAAGTTGGCCTCGATTGGCACCATACCCAATTGCAAAACATGGGGAGTGAGTGCTGGGCACTCAAGAATGTGCTTAGGTGTTAAGAAAGCGTCGGGGCAATTTCTGCAGGGGATGTATTCCCTGGTCTTGTGTGGGAGAATCTTCATCCCTCTGTAATGATTAGTTCTGAGTCTGCTAATAACTGATGTCAGCTTCCTAGAGCAGTTGAAGTCCGTGATGAGTGGCTTCTTAAAGTTATGAGGAATTAGTACTTTACATGATAATAAATCAATATTTATTCCTCAAAATAGAGTCAAAGAGCAACTAACCTCCTCAACCAACTGGTGCTCATACCATTAGAAAGTCAGTATGAAGCGCCTAATCAATTGTACTTTAACAATTCCTACTTTGTGTAGGAAAAGTTGTTCTTAAAAAATTTCATGAAATTAAAAATATATCCTTTGATGAATTATATGCTCTAAAGTTATTTTTTCATGTTGCATCTATATTAATAATGTACCTTTTGCCATTTTTTATCATTTATTATCTTTCGGTTTCTTAGATAGTGTAAAAAAACGTTACAATTTATAATAACAAATACCATTTTGAAAAATATTAAAATTTGTTCAATTAAAGGTTTGAGTAAACATATTTTTAGTTTAATTAGTGTTAAAATTCGAATTAAAATTAAAAAGAACTATATATACTAATAGATAAAGATCGCAAACCAGGGGGGGGTTTCTGGTAAACTTGATCTTTTTCCAAGCCATTAAGTATGAAATGTGTGCAAGTGTTCAAATTTATGGCCACTTTCCACATAAGGACAAGAGTATTTTTGTTTAATTTCAGTGCATAAATGATTAGGCTTACGAGTGTCAATTTCATTATCGTGACCAAATTTGCTGATTAAGCCTGCGTTTTCCAAATTATTTATAGTTTCATTACGTATTCTTCGAAATAGTGAAATTGACAGAAATGATGAAATTGAAAAATAACTGACAGATAAAGTTCGCACCAGTGGTTTGGCTGGTAGATTTGAGCTCCTTCCAAACCATTTAGTGAAATGTGCGCACGTGTTCAAACTTATTGGATATAAGGCATAAGGACAGATGTTTTCCGCATAAGGACAGATGTTTTCCGCATAAGGACAGATGTTTTTGTTAAATTTCAATGCATAAATAATTAGGCTTACGAATATCAATTTCGTTATCTTGACTGGATTTGCTGATTAAGCCTGCGTTTTCCAAATTATTTATAGTTTCATTACATATTCATCGAAATAATGAAATTGACAGAAATGATGAAATTAAAAAATAACTGACAGATAAAGTTCGCACCAGTGGTTTGGCTGGTAGATTTGAGCTCCTTCCAAACCAGTTTAGATCCAGTTCCTTTAGTGAAATGTGTGCACGTGTTCAAACTTAATGGCCACTTTCCGCATAAGGACAAATGTTTTTTTGGTACCACAGGTTCGTATCCTGGCGATGACATAGATGTTTGTTATGGTTCGGAATCCATGTTAAACTGTAGGCCTTGGTTTAAGTAGGCGTCCGTAGAACGACAAATCAAACTTTAGAGAAAGTTAAATTTTCAATTATTTTTATATCTTGGGTTTTTTTAAACTGGCATTTAGAATACAATTGGGGATTGAATGGTTGTGCCTGCTTACAATTAGTACATTTTAGGTCGGATGCAATCTGTGTGAGATTGACCAGTTGATGAATGGAAAAAAAAAAATGTTTTTTCCTTCAATGGCAAGCGTTTTGATAGTGACCGTATTTTTGACAACTAAAGCATCTTAATTGATTTTGAATATAAAGTCGAATACGGCAATTAAGATACTCACCTATGATATTCAATGCAAGAAGACAGCCATGAAATGGCATCAGATGTTTTGCTGGTATTATTTCAATGCCAAGTTATTAAGCTGTTGCCATTGTTTCAATGCCAAGTTATTAAGCTGTTGACATTGTTTCAATGCCAAGTTATTAAGTTGTTAACATCATTTCAGTGTTGGTAATATTTAGGAGAAAATTATGGCAAGTTAGTAAGCTGTTGGTTTAATTTAAGTGTTGGTATAATTTACTCCTAAATATTACCAACAGCCTAATTTGTTCTTTATATTAACAAGTTATTAGTTTGTTGGTTTAACTTTAGTGTTGGTAATATTTAGGAGAGCAAATTATACCAAGTTAATGTCAAGTAAGTTATAGAATTATTTAAAACGTATTTTGAATTTTTAATTACAAAATAATACAACTTTTTTAAAATTAAAATTCTGAACTCAACTAACCCTTTATTCTGAATGATTATTTATACAGTACAAATTGGTTGGGAAAACTTAATAATTGATAAAGGTAAATATTATTCAAAATTACATTAAAAATTAAAGTAGACAAAAAAATAAAATTAGACATTAAAAGAAATTTGATTTTTTTTTTCATGAAAAGAAATGCCCAGAATTCCAAGACCTAACAGGAAATTAAACATTAATTCTGAAAATTAAATACACAGACTTTTGGTTTAATTTCAATATTAGTAATATTTTAGGAACAAATTATGCCAAGTTAATGTCAGATAAGTTATTGTACAAAATAGTACGCCTTTTTTCAAATTTAAATTCCGAACATTTTTTTCTAAATGATTATTTATACAGTTCAAAACGGCTGAAAAGGCTTAGTAATTAATAAAGATAAACATTATCCACAACTCTAGACATTAAAAGACCTAGATCCGAGACCTTATAAAAAAAACATTAATTCTGATATGAATTCTGAAAATTAAATACACAGACTTTTACATACCCATAAGGGGAATTAGGCAAAAGACGCTGATCATAATAAAGCCGAGCGCTGCACTCCATCTTCTACCATATCTGTCCATGAGAAACCAAAACGTCAGATTCCCAGGAACTTCGACAACGGAAAGGAGGAAGAAATTGAGAAACTCATTACTACTCAAGTTCATTATGTTATAAGTAAGACCGCTATACCCTGCGAAAAATGCTGTCCTGTAAAAATAGAAAAAAATATACATTTGCAGACCATTAAAAAATATCTAATATGTTTGTTACAGTAATTTTTGTAAAATATTTATTTAAAATTTGGAGGAAATACGAACCAGCAGATGCAAAGAATAATGAAGTTTCTTCTTAGTCTTGGATATTTTAGAAGGCTAGATTTTGGATCTTTCTTCTCTTGTTCTTTGGTCTGCCTAATTTTTTCACCCAAAGTCTGTGAATGAAACTGACATGTTAGTTTGGCTTCATTTGAGTTAAACAAATAAACCAAAAGATAAAATTTATCAGTTCGTAAAATCCCAAATGTCCGTAAGATGATGACAATTCGTAAACTCCCATAACCATAACCCAGCCATAAACATATTTTACACGGGTGCGCAGTAGGTCTACCTCCCCGTGGTGCACCTGGTAACACGTTTTCAGTGGCTAACAAATCTACAACTTGGCATTATGTCTTCCTCCCCTCACTTTGATACTCTTCGAGTCCTATAATGGAATGCCGGTGGACTGTCTCAATCCAAGCGCACAGAGCTTTTGCTGACTCTGTGTGAGAAGGATATTGATATCTTTACTATTATGGAGGCTAATTTGACAACCGACTGCCTGCGAAACCATCTTTCCAGACTCAAAATTGATCCTTCCCCGATATGAAGCTCTGGAGCGGCCATGGACTTCACGCATCAACTTCACTGTCCTGCTCTGCGCAAGACTTTTCTAGTCGAGCGATATTGGGAGGCTACAGATATGTTAGATTAATGAACTCTGTTTCAGCATGTTTTGTTGTTTTCTCTGTTCTTTTTTTTTCGGTCTTCCTTTTATTGCTGTAACTGTTCATAATCTGCCATTGGAAATAAAAAAAAACTTATTTACACTCGATTATAAAGAGCAGAATTGAATAGATGAAATTGCGTTTAATCTTTTTTTTTTTTACCCCACTTGGTAGACAGCAATATCTATAATACAAGACGGTACAACACCTACGGTACACAAGTACAAGAACATGTGTGGTCTTATGGTAAGATGGAAAGGGGGGCATCTCCCGTTGTGATAGAGGATCCGTTGGCAGAAGTCTGTCTTGGCTCCATGTCGCTGAAGAAGGCGGGCAGTGCCTTCCGGAAGAATTTTTTTTGGTAAAACTACTCCCGCATTTCAGTATCGTATGGGAGAAAATCCGGAAAACTCCCACCAGGTAGTTTGACTAACTGGTTATATAAGTCTCTGAAGGCATGCGAATTTGTAGGCTTAATTTGTGGTATGGCTTATTGCGGAATTCATAACGGTTAATGTGTGTGTTGGGTAAAACGCTGTAGCTAGTTGTCTCCAGGATAGGTTTTTTTTTGTTTAATTGAAGGTATTAAAGTATGACAACACCACAATGTCACAGGGGGAACTCTTAACAGTATGTAGGAGGAAGTGCGGTTAATCGTTAACTAATTTAAATAGCAAATCCTATATAACAAAACGTTCCTATAAATTCTTTTGCATTAAAATTATTCGAGGAGAATCACCAAAATTAAAACTTTACGTAACTTTTAGGTAAATTTTAAAGGAAGGTAACTGCTGATACAAAGCTAATGTTTAAATTTACTTCTCTACTGCAACAAAAGACATCATAGGACTATGGCGCAATGCAATAATACCATTAGCTGATTCAATGTTAACAATATATATTACTTTTATATAATAATTTTAACAATATATATTACTATATTATGATATAATTATATTAATATATTATGCCTATACCCATGTCATATCTCGACGTCTTTATGAATTCTCCATGCTATTAAATACATAATATATTTTAAGTATCCGTAAAAATTCCCACCTCCAACTGCAATAATATGTTGTTGTAGTCTACTTCTTTCCCATTCGTCTTTGCAATTGTCATCATGATCTTCGCTGCATCTTCATATCTGCCTTGAGATATGTGCCAACTTGGAGATTCAGGAAGGAAGCTGAAACCAGAAATACAGTCATTTAACGAATACACTAAAATACAAATAATCTAACTGAAAATCTTTCAAATATATATATAACAGTTGGGATGAAAAGTTCGTAGGCTGACACATAGATGGCGCTACTAGTATTAAATCCATAGGATTTTTAGTTAGCCCTAACCTTCAAAAGACACGTGTATGAATTTGACAGCTGTTGTACTATTAGTATGGGAGTTATAACATTTTTAGTGAAGTGACTTATAGGTGATGTAACCAAGCCTTGGTTTCAATAGTATTTTTTTTTTTCGCCTAAAAGCAATGCATTATTAACACACGAAATTCCTATCTTTCCATTTTTTCAAACTAACAAAAGTTGCTTCACTAAAAATGCTATAACTCCCATACTAATAGTACAACAGCTGTCAAATTTATACACGTGTCCTTTGAAGGTTAGAGCTGCCTAAAAATTATATGGTTTTAATCAGCCATCAATCAGCCTTTTTAATCAGCCAATTTTAAGTGCCATCTATGTATCAGCCTAGGAACTTTTCAGCCCACCTGTTATATTGTTGATATTTTTTTTTTTTCCCCATACAGAATAAACACAGAAAGAGCAGAAAATATTACACTTTGAACATCGTTTTTTACTTACAACCAGTATAATAAGATGGCAAATCCGCACGCAGCACTGACGATACCCAGAATCACCCAACTTCTCGCCAAATAAGCAACCAAAGACAAAGCGCACAGTCCGAAGGTCCAGGAACAGTTGATGACGCCATGCATGTGAGCTCGCATGCCGGGAGCAACGATCTCTGAAACTGAAGGCGCAAATCATGAAATCATTCAAATAAATTATTGAAACAATAAAAAATAAAGGCATAAAAAATTCAATTTTTTTAATCTCTTTTATGGAAAAAATAAATCAATTGAAATTTATGTTGTTGTTTCTTATCGCACTTGGCTGTCCAAGCTCACGTGACCCCATACGTACTCATGATTCAAGGGGAAGGAAGCAGCTTCTGTTGTGATGGAGCACCTGTAGGTAGAAGTCTGACTTTGGCTCCGTGACATTCTTACAGTCATAGGAGACTGGGACCTACGGCTTAAAGTGGATTCCGAACCACTACAGACATCCATGGGCACCGCCAGGATTCGAACTCGATACCTGTAGTACCGAGAGCCAGAGCTCTAGCCACTTGGCCATGAGGCCCCTTTTTTATTTCCAGTAAATTTATTTTTCAGCAAATACCTAATCCAAATAGTAATTTTGTACAATTTCGTAACAAAAGTCATATGTAAAAAAGTAATAGTTGAAGCTCTTGTATAAATGTCAGTAATTTCATTTTATTTGCAATACTTTATATGTCCAATTGATTTACGTGTTCCATGAGATTCTATAAAATCTTTTTTCCCGATCAACAAATGATTTATATTAAATAGATATCTAATAAAATTTTGTCAATTATTAAAAACTTTACCGTAACCATGCTTCCTCCCTAAGCACTGGCAAGAGAGCTCCCTGTGGTGTTCAGCAGAAATGGTCAGTTGGCCTACAGATTCTCACCAGGGAAAGAAGTATATTTTGCGCCCCCTACGAATTACCAAGTTTGGAGATTTCAGCATAAGGTGGAGTCCCACTGCAAATCTATATTTAAATGTGTTAAATATTGTATGTCTCTAATTGTATGTGTGTGGTGTTTGTACGCGTGTAAATAAAGCTGTGAGTTCTCCAATTTGTGCCTCAAGTTACAATCTGGCCTCCCAACCTGCATACCACATTACTTCACAAGTTCTTCTCATCATAAATGAGTTAAACGAATACAGTACGAAATATTTGAAATAAAAAGAATGAAACTTAGTTCGATAGTCGATCATCGAAGTTTTTTCTCATGCAAGTGAGAATCTGCTACTTTTTTAATACTATTTTATTAGTTTCACTTGTATGTTTGTTTGTTTGTTTGTATGTATGTAACTGACTCTTTGGGCTCGATTTTGCCCTACTTTTAAATCAAATTTAATTTAAATGTTGTAAACTTATCAAGGACTGACGACAGTAAAATATTTTGATTAGTTTATTACACTGAAGTAACTAAAGTCATGGGATACCTCTTAATATCGTGTCGGCCCTCCTTTCGCCCGGCGAAGTGCAGCACCTCGACGTGCCATGGACTCAACAAGTCGTTGGAAGTCTTCTGCAGGAATATTGAGCCATGCTGTCTCGATAGACGTCCATAATTGTGAAAGCGTTGATGGTGCAGGATTTTGGGCACGAACAGACCTCTCGATGATGTCCCATAAATGCTCGATGGGATTCATGTCGGGTGATCTAGGTGGCCAGATCATTCGTCGGAATTGTCCAGAATGTTCTTCAAACCAATCTCGAACAGTTGTGGCCCGGTGACATGGCGCATTGTCATCCATAAAATCCCATCATTGTTTGGGTACATGAAGTCCATGAATGGCTGCAAGTGATCTCCAAGTAGCTGAACATAAGCATTTCCAGTCAATGTTCGGTCCAGTCGCACCAGAGGACCAAGTCCATGCCATGAAAAAACAGCCCACACCATTACGGAGCCACCACCAGCTTGAACAGTGCCTTGCTGACAGTTTGGGTCCATGGCTTCGTGGAGTCTGCGCCACACTGGAACCCTACCATCAGCTATTACCAACTGAAATCGTAACTCATCGGACCAGGCCACGGTTTTCCATTCATCTAGGGACCAACCGATATGCTCACGGGCCCACGAGAGTCGCTGCAAGCGATGTCGTTCTGTCAGTAAAGGCACTCGAGTCGGTCTTCTGCTGGAATAGCGCAAGAAAGCCAAATTTCTCCGCACAGTTCTAACAGGCAAGTCCCTTGTAAATTGATTTCTGCGGTTATTTGACGCAGTGTTGCGTGTCTGTTAGAATTTACGACTCTTTGCAGACGTCGCCGGTCTCGGTCGTTAAGTGCAGGCGGTCGACCACTGCGCTGTCCATGGTGGGATGTTATGCCTTAAATTTCATACTCTCGGCACACTCTTGACACAGTGGATCTGGGAATGTTGAATTCCCTAACGATTTCCGAAATGGCATGACCCATGCGTCTAGCTCCAACTAACGTTCCGCGTTCAAAGTCTGTTAATTCCCGTCGTGCGGTCATCATCCCGTCAAAACCTCTTCACATGAATAACTTGAACAGAAATGAAAGCTCTGCGAAAGCACTGCGCATTTATACCTGTTCTACGCGATGCTACTGCCATCTGAAAATTTGCATATTGCTATCCCATGACTTTTGTCACTTCAGTGTATCTCATCATGATTAGGACCGCCAGGATTAGTGATTAAAACACACAGCCTTTGAAAAGTTATCTTGATCGGCGCATAATTTTTCCCCTGGAGATCTGTTTCTCCTCATACACACTATATAAGCTGCAAAGAAACATTTACAGACATCTTTCAGATATTCAAACCTACGTGGGACAGCGGCACAACGGATAACGCGCCTGATCAGGAGATTCCCTGTTCGAATCCTGGCTGGCACGACATATTCGCATTTAGCCTATGTTTTAATCACAATTAAATTATTGTAAGAACTATAGTTCCAGTCCTCAGTACCGGGACCTCATTTAAATATTATAATTTAAAAACACTAAAAACATGGCTTTAGAGTTAATCAAACTAAAAAGTAAATAAATTAATAGTTTAAAAAAACTAAAAAAAAACACGCTTTTAGAGTTAATCAATCTAAAAAGTAAAAAATAAATTAATAGTTTAAAAAAACTAAAAAAAACACGCTTTCAGAGTTAATCAATCTAAAAAGTAAAAAATAAATTAATAGTTTTAAAAAACTAAAATACACGCTTTTAGAGTCAATCAATCTAAAAAGTAAAAAGTAATTGTTAACATAAGAATAAAATGACCGACGAGAAAATGAATGTCACTGTTCTAAAAGCGTGGGGTGCTTTGTATGACATTTTAAAACTAACTCTGCATTTCGGAATGAAACTAGTGAAAAATTATAACGATTGATATCGAGCATCCCACGCTTTTAGAACAGTGACATTCATTTTCTCGTCGGTCATTTTATTCTTATGTTAACAATTATTTTTTACTTTTTAGATTGATTAACTCTAAAAGCGTGTTTTTTAGTTTTTTTAAACTATTAATTTATTTTTTTACTTTTTAGATTGATTAACTCTAAAAGCGTGTTTTTTAGTTTTTTAAACTATTAATTTATGTAGTCTTCCCAGAAGGAAGTATCATCTATCAACGAGTTGTTCGTGTCATGCATGAATGGATAAAAAACCGCTGATGTGTAGCGAAAATAAAATGTTGCCACTGTGTGTGTTACAAAATTATACATTATAAGTTTTTTTTTTTTTTTTTGAAAATTTTCGAAATTATAATTTGAAATAAATGTTTTCTGCTTCTTTTCAGTTCAACTTCATATATATGAGATTTCCTACGATGTTTATATAAGCTGGGTAAAAACCATCTCATATTTAAGTAAGTAAACAATATACTGAAATAAATAGGCATATTATTGGAAAAACGCATGAAAATAATGCGAGTTTATATATCATTAAAAATATATTAAACATTATTATTAACAATATATTACTGTTAAAAATATTTTTATGTCGCGAAAATGTGTAAAAAGGAATGTTTCTTTGTGGATTCATAAAAATAGAAATTAACCATTAACAAGTAATATAAAAAACAAATTTTTAAGTCAATTCCTACTATATTGCAAAGAGTCCTTTATAAATAGTTTTCATTCATTTTTTTAAGTTTATGTGGCGCCATCTATTGGTAGATATATGCAACTTAAATCTAAAAAAATCTAAAATTAATTAATTAAATTAAATTACTGAATCAATATTTGAAAAAACTGTATTAACATCAAGTGTCATCCACTACAAGTTCAAAAGAAATATTTTTTAACTTGAGTGGATGAATAAAAAGTATTTTATGAACGATTGAAAATTTGAACAAGATATATATAGGAAGAGTGTGAGCTAATAGAAGGAATTGAAAAAAAAAAAGAAAGAAGGTATGGCTGTTCATATTATTTTGCTTACAATTAGTAAAATTATTATAATAATTTTACTAATTGTAATAACTAATAATT
The DNA here is from genome assembly GCA_021605075.1 of Caerostris darwini. Taxonomy (NCBI): domain Eukaryota; kingdom Metazoa; phylum Arthropoda; class Arachnida; order Araneae; family Araneidae; genus Caerostris; species Caerostris darwini. The sequence goes on from BPLQ01013792.1 coordinate 108,720, forward strand.
GTAATAACTAATAAAAATACTTGCTTAAGATAAAGGCCGATGTGAACATAGAAGGAAGCACACTTCCATTGATGGCTCTTAGGATGGCGAAGATTATAAAATCATTTACAAGAACGGAAGCTATTTCTGTTGAAGAAACCACCACTGCTAAGGCGAGAAACAATATTTTACGACCATACCTAAAATGGCATAATAATAAATACACAATACAACAATAAATGAAGCATCCGTTACATGTGTTTGAAATTTTACATTAACATGTGGGCTGAAAAGTTCATAGGCTGACACATAGATGGCCCTACTTGTATTAAATCCATATGATTTCTAGTTAGCCCTTACCTTCAAAAGACACGTGTAAAAATTTGACAGCTGTTGCACTATTAGTATATGAGTTATAGCATTTTTAGTGAAGCCACTTTTGTTAGTTTGAAAAAAATGGATAAAAAGGAATTTCGTGTGTTAATAAAGCATTGCTTTTTGGCGAAAAAAATTACTATGGAAGCCAAGAAAAATCAACCGTAGAGAAGTGGTTTGCTAAATTTAAACGAGGCGAAATGAGCACCGAGGACGATGCACGCAGTGGACGCCCCAAAGAGGCTGTTACCGACGAAAACATCAAAAAGTCCACAACATAATTTCTGATAACCGTAAAGTGAAGTTGATTGAGATAGCTGAGACCCAAAAGATATCAAAGGAACGTGTTGGACATATCGTGAATGAATATTTGGATATCCGAAAGCTCTCTTCAAAGTGGGTGCCGCGCGAGCTCACAATCGATCAAAAACAACAACGAATTGATGAGATTCTAAGCAATGTTTGGAGCTGTTCAATCGTAATAAACCCGTCGGTATGTGACAATGGATGAAACATGGCTCCATCATTTCACACTGGAGTCCAATCGAGAGTCAGCCGAGTGGACAGCACGTGATGAACACTAAAAATGCTATAACTCACATACTAATAGTGCAACAGCTGTCAAATTTATACACGTGTCTTTTGAAGATGGGGGCTAACTAAAAAATAAAAGCATTTAATACTAGTGGCGCCATCTATGTGTCAGCCTACGAAATTTTCAGCCCAGCTGTTATATGACGCCACAACTTAATTGAAAAAAGTAATTTATACTTACCTGTCAGACAGAATTCCGTAAATTGGAGTGCCAATGAGACTTCCGACATTTTGCAAAGTGAGTAGTAGGCTCGGCAAATGGCCCTTATCACAAACCAAATTAAACTGTGAAAATAATGATAAAATATCATTAACCTCTCTGATATACATTTATCTTCTTTAAAAACAGAAATATTTTCTGGTAAAAAAATTAAATTTTTATCATAACAACTTATCGCCTCATTAATTGTTATAGTGTCTATTTAATGTCTCTTGGGGTAGTTTGGGTTTTTATTCATTTTTCACGTTCATTTCCATTTATTAAATCCTTTAAAATATTGACTTTTATATGCACTGTTTTCGGAATTTATATTTACGTGTCGTATTGGAGAAGCTCTTTTAACTGCAATGAGATATTCATTTGCATGCGAGAGATTTTGTAGCAATCTCTATTGATTCTATTCAATTAACAAAGTAGTGCGCTTGCTAAGAGTAGAACCATCTTTCTCTTGCCCACTAGATACGCGCACTATACCTCTGAAAATGCCTACATGGGATGCATATTTAGAAGTATGTTATATCATAACTACGAGGTATCTCTGAAATATATAGCAATAAGTAGATTTTGTAAAGAAAGGAATGTGTATAAGAAAATGCTCGCATGCAAGGCAGATATGAACAGCAGGGAAGTGAAAAAGACAAGTAACGTCAAACATACATTTTAAAGAATAAACTTTTTGCAATTGGTGTTCGAAAGAACTACCATCAATACTAATTCACAGTGGACCTGCATACATCAACAAAACTGCCAGGCATATCGTGCGCTTTTCTTGACCTCATGTACACTGCACACTCTTTCTACAAAATATATTGCATGTGTAACCGTGCTTCCTCCTACACACTGACGAAAGCGCCCCCTAGTGGAGTTCAGAAGAAATGGTCAGTCGGCCTCGAGACTCTCACCCGAGAGAAAGTACAACGCAACCTGCTGTCCCGCAGAGAAACGTTTAGTTTATAGTCTCTCACCCCGAGAGTAAATATATTTAGCGCATTAGTTAGTAGCATATTTTCCAGCTACCCGTGACTCCTAGGTAGTACTAAATGAGTAACGTCGGTGCAATTCTTATGGCATAAAGATAACTGTCTCTGCATTGCTAGCTGCATTAGAAAAAAAAAGTTGGCCTACAGATTCTCACCCGGAGAGGACGTATATTTCGCGCATCCTGCGAGTAGCCGAGTTTCGGGTTTTCGGCTTAGAAGTGGATTCCTTCCACAAATCTATAATTATCTGTCTTTAAATGTGTTAAATATTATATATCTCTGATTGTATGTGCGCGTTGTTTCTGCGCGTGTAAATATACCTATGAGTTCTCCAACCTGTGCCTCAAGTATCTCAACCCATTCACACCCAATTACAATCTGGTTACCCAGCGTGCACACTGTACCTGAACTTTTTCAGATGCCTCACCGGATGTTCGCATACAAATGAGGTTCCAGCAAAAGGGTCAGAAATGACCTCGACGTTACTTACGGCCCACCATGAAGTTGTACCCCGGCCGCTATGATCCCCAAATGTGACATGCATGGGTTTCTTCCGTGAGCACATTAAAAGCATGATTTGCGAAAGTTCTCATGAGCCGAATGAAGGCCTAGTGGCCAGATTGTTGATTTCTTCAGGAAATATGCTTGACATTGCAGATAGTTTACAAGAGTCGCTTACTATATATTAATTGAGCGAGAACAGAAACTTGGGAATTTAGACGATGTTATTATTTTTCAAAGCTCAGATGCAGGAATTGAAACTGAAATGGAAAGTTCTCTAGAATACAGCGAACAAATTATAAAATGTAAGTAGCGGGTTAACAGATATTTGAGTGGATCGGTACAGGTCGGTAAAAATGAAATTAATAAAGTTCCTGTAGTTACTAGTGAAATCAAAAACGATTGTAATACAAAACTCCCCGAATTAATTTGGAGAAGTTTAATGGGGATATCTCGTGATTTCAAGAATTTTGGCCCGCGATTCACATCTGTTATTCACGATAATCTCAATTTCTCTTAATGATGTAGAAAAATTTAATTATTTAAGGACTTTACTTATCGATTCAGCCTTAATTGCTATAAGTGGATTGCCCCTGACAGCGGACAATTATAAAAAGGCAATAGACATTTTAACTGCTCGTTTTGGAAAAACAGATTTATTAATCAGTACTCAAATGAATCTTTCATTAGAGCCAGTGCGAAAATCCAGTGATGTTTCTGCTTTAAGAAAATTGTTCGATGAAATTACTATTCAAAAAAAATGTCTCGAATCACTTAAAGTAGACATTAATTCTTATGGGAATTTATTATTACCAATTCTAAATAAGAGCATCCCAAATTATTTGGTATTGCGATTTAATCGCCAAAATTCTGAGAGTGAAATTACAATAACAAGTTTACTGTCCTGTATAAAGAAAGAAATAGAAGCGCGAGAAAAGACAGTTTGCTTTAATCATTCGAAATTTACGAGAAACGAAGAAAAGCGTTTTAAGAATTATCATAAAAATTATGTTCCCAACAAAAAAAAAATATTTTCTGCATCAACTCTACTGTAGTAGAGAAAAAAGTTCAAAGATCTTTTGTTCTCAAGACCACGAATCGAAAAACTGCCATTTGCCAATGTCAGAGCAACATAAATCATTATATGACCAATATAAATGTGTAAGAGGTGTTTAAAAACGGGCCATAGGAAGCCACTCTGCAAAGTGAAATGGGTTAAATGTAAGTTATGCAATTCAAAATCTCATTTAGAATGCCTATGTGACTCACATTCTACAGCGCCACCTGAAATCAAATACAATAAGGAGGAAGTAGATCGGAGACCAACCTTAGATCACTTTTCCCCGAAAACCCGAGTAAAGATATTCCAAAACAGAAAATGTACTATCAGACTTTGAGGGCGCAAATTGTAAAGAATAATTGTGCATATAATGTAAGAACAATTTGCGATTCAGCTTCTGAGAGGTCTTATTTTGGTGAATCCCTATCTGAAAGAGCTGGATTAAAAACCGTAGGGAAAGAAAAACTAAAAATCTTTACTTTCGCGTCTAACGAAGCTTCAGTATCAGAAATAAAAATATGAAAAATCCCTTTGAAAAACTGCAAAAGCGATTTATTTATTACCCTTGAGGTGTTGGAAACCTAAACAATCTGCAATCTGGTCCATCAACAAGGATGACCCTTTATTCCTTCATTCTTCCATCAACAAGGATGATAATTTAATCATCCTTGTTGATGGAAAATGAAGGAATGAAGGGTTTGAGTTATAAAACAGTGGCGCCAGTAGTGCAGGAGTAGACATATCAATAGGAAATGATTATCTAAGTGTTCCTTTGACAGGGACAACGCATCGTTTAAACAACTGCTTGATGTTATATAAATCGGTGTTCGGCTGGACTCTAAGTGGGAGATATTGCGAACCAGATGGGTTGTTTATTCAAAGTTGTAACGAAAGTGAGGAGAATTTATCGGAAGAGATTCGAGCTTTGTGGAAGGTTGAGAATCTAGGTTATTTGTGATTCTGAAAAGAGTGAGAATGGTAAGCAGGTCATTGAGCGGTTTGAAAAGAATTTAAAGTTTGTTGACAATAGATATGAGAGGGCATTGAATGGCCGAGTGTCTAGCGCTCGGTGCCACAGGTTTCGGGTTCGAATCACGGCGATGTCATGGATGTTTGTAGTGGTTCGGAATCCACTTTAAGCCGTAGCCCGGTCTCCTATGACTGTAAGAGCGTCACGGAGCAGAAGTCAGACTTCTACCTACGGGTGCTCCCTCAGAACAGAATCTGCACCCCTATATTTAATTACTTCCATTAACTGTTCTTTCACAAAGGTATCATTTTTTTAATTCTCTCCTCACTTTATTAAATTGCCTTCCTGCTAAATCAAAATTGTCACTTAAATCCCCTGGATCTCTTTTCCATAACAATCCGGTCTCATATCTATTGTTGTTGTTGTTATCTTGTCCCTCCTTCCAACAATTTGAGGACAATTTTGATTTAGCAAGAAGACAATTTAATAAAGTGCGGAGAGAGTTAAAAAACGATACCTTTGTGGAAGAACAGTTAATGGAAGTAATTAAATATCAGAAAGAACATAATGTTATACAGAGTGTGGTGAAAATGAAAAAGGTTATTTTATGCCTTTTCGAGCGATGGTACGCAAAGATAAACTGAGTACTCAAGTCCGAATGGTGTTTAATTGCAGTATTTGTACAAAGGGGAATTTGTCATTAAATGATTGTTTGGATCAAGGACCGAATTTAAATCCGAGTGTTTTAGATATAATTCTTGGATTTTGAAAATTTAAGATATGGTTTTGCGGTGATATTGAGAAGGCATTTTTAATGATTGGAACCGCAGAGGACGATAAAAAGTATTTGAAATTTTTGTGGTATCCCGATGACGATAACGAGGACTTTAAGGTGTTTGGGTGTAACTGTTCCCCATTCTTGCTGAGTGCCACCATTAAATATCATATAGGGAAGTATTCGGAAACGAATAAAAGTTGTTTTGAGATGCTTAATGGGACTATGTCATGGTGCAGATGACGACGAGTCAGCATTTAATCTATTTTCAGACGCGAAATCTATTTTGAGGGATGCAAGTTTTAATTTAAGGAAGTTACACACCAATTCGAAACAGTTTCATGATTTGTGGATTCAGAATGGCCTGTGTGAAGAAAATAGTTTAGAGAAAGATAATAAGTTGAAAGTGTTTGTGTTAGTTTGGAATTTGGAGGAAGATATGCTGAGGATCTACTGTTGGAAAGTTTTAAATTCTTGGAAAATACTATGAGGTCAGTTTTGAGTATGGCAGCTAAGGTGTTCGATCCAGTTGGGTTTCTTTCACCGTTTGTTGTACGAATTAAGAGGCTTATGCAGGAGATTTGGGAGAGGGGATTAGATTGGGATTCGAAGTTACTCGAAGATTTACAGTTAAAGTGGAAAAAGTGGTGTGCGGTTTGGTTTGGTTTGTCGCTCTACGGTCATCTTGTACACACTTTGGGCTAAACAAACCGGGACCTACAGTTTGCCGTGGATTCCGAACCACTCACAAACATCCATGCCACCGCCAGGATTCGAACCTGATGCCTGGGATACCAAAGGCCAGAGCGCTAGCCATTTGGCCACCAGGCCGCTAAAGTGGTGTGTGGAGATTGAGTTATTGGAAGTGAAATTAGAAAGATGCTATTTTCCACTATTTTTCGAAGGTGGTGGGAAAAATGGACTCGGTTGAGGTTCGTATTTTCAGTGATGCGTCCATTGTAGCATATGGAGCGGTCGCCTACTTTAGGTATGTGAATTTGAGAGGGGAAGTTGATTGTCGTCGTAATTGTCGTGAAGTTGTCGTTTGTAATGTCAAAAAGTAGAATATCGCAGTTGAAGAAACTTTCACTTCCCAGGTTAGAATTAATGGGAGCCCTCATTGCTGCAAGGTTGTGGAAATATTTGTCAAAGGTGTTTTGGGGTTTGTAGACGGTTCGTTTTTTTGGACCGACTCAGAAATTTAGTTTCGGGTTCGAGTCCCGGCGGTGCCATAGATGTTTGTAGTGGTTCGAAATCCACTTTAAGCCGTAGTTCCCTGTCTCATATGACTGTAAGAGCATCACGGAGCAAAAGTCAGACTTCTGTCATGGGGTGCCTATGGATGCTCCATCACAACAAAAGCTGCCCCCTTTCCCTCCATCCATGAGTAGATCACTCATGGGATGTCCCGTACGGCACTGCAGGACACTGAGGATTAGTGAACAACAACAACGAAAGCTGTGAAGTTCCTTCCGTTCTAGTGATCCGAATAAAATGGTAAATCTATTTACGTTTCATCTTGAGAAATTATTATTATTATTTTTATTTTGTTCTAATGCAGCTGGAAAACACTTAGACAGCTTGGTCTTGGATGCCTTAAGGCAAGCGCTGCACAGACGTTACTCACTTACCCAGGGGGCGCGTGTAACTTGAAGATAAGCCACGGACGCGGAGTAACAATGCCCCCGCAACGCTCTACGATCCCTATTATTACCGGGACCTACGGTTTAAAGTGGATTTCGAACCACTACAACACCCATGGGCAAAGCCGGGTTTTGAACCCGATACCTGTGGTATCGAACGTCAAAGCGCTAGTCATTCGGCCATCAGGCCCCCTCTTGAGAAATTATTCGCAGAACGAAACGTCCGTTAATTAATTTCATTCTCAGTGATAGAGACAATATATTACTTAAAGGAAATCAATTGCTTTTCTGAAAGGAAGAAACTCAGACGGAATTTCCTTAGAGTGTGATTTATTTGTGAAAATTAATTAAGTATGAATCTACATTTATGTATGAATCTACATGTGTCCATATATGTGAGCTTTTAAAAGCATTTTGTAAATAAAGAACAAGACTAATTCAAGAATAATTCTGAAACGTTAAATAAAAAAATAAAGTAAAGAAAATGTTAAAATAACAGAAAAGAAATTTACTTTCATATTTCAAATAATTAATTCCTGTTTTGGAGTATATTTTTTTCTCCTATCATATAAATAGGCATTCAAATTCATAAAAAAAACTGGGTTACTGGTGCAAAATATATTTCTTCGGAAATGAATTTGGTTTGGAAAAAGTTATGCTAATTCTATTTAACAGAAAATAGAATGTCTTTAATAAATTAATGTATTTGTTTTTCATAAAAAGGACACTATTTTAATAAATCTGACAGAAATTAGCCACAAAAAATGTTGTTTACTGCTCCGTTTACTTCAAGTTCGATATAAACAACAAAAAATAAATATATTAATTAAATATAATTTAAATAATTAATTTTAAATAAATAATTTTAAACGTTACAATCTTTGTAGATTGTATCCTAAAAATACTACAATCACCGCATAAAACTAATCCTAAAAGTATTATAATATAACAAATTAAAATTTAAATAAATATTTGTAAACATTACAATCTTTGTAGATTATATCCTAAAAATATTACAATCACCATATAAAACTAATCCTAAAAGTATTATAATATAACAAATTAAAATTTAAATAAATATTTGTAAACATTACAATCTTTGTAGATTATATCCTAAAAATATTACAATCACCATATAAAACTAATCCTAAAAGTATTATAATATAAAAAATTGCACCAATACTGTAAAATTACACATTAATGTATGATAAATTCAAGTGACAAAGAAGAAAGAAGCTATTTTTAAACCAGTCTCTATATAACCGGAACCAGAAACTTATAACCGGTCTCTTAAAATAAACAGGTCTCTTAAACCGGTCAATTTTAATGCGTTTTAAAATTATATTATATATTGAATTTTGGTGAATAATTTATTTCTTAATGTTATTTACATATAACATATAGAGTATGTTCTAAGTTCAAACGTTGAAAATGGTTAGCTCTGCTATAAAATAAAAAGAAATTACTCAGATAAATAACTAAATGTATTTCAAAATTATTATAAACAGTTTAACTATTACAATAAGATACATACATAAATGAGAGTTAAATCAATCAGCAAAAAATTAACATGCATAAAAAACTGCATTATTAACAAATTCATCACATACAGATTATTCGACTATTATTTAAACGATCATTTCACATTACTTAATCTCGACTAAAATAACTATCTTTTCATACTTTTGATATTCCAAATAGATATCTTATCAGTTTCTAATCCAGTCTACCTTGGTAAATTTAAACTAATACAAGTGGACATTTATTTTAATAAACAATAGCAGATTAAAACAATTAATTAAAAAAATTTTGCAGATTAAAACAGAATTTTACATTTTTGATTCTCAAAAATCTATTACCTTTTTTTATTTTGTATTCAGTTTTACAAATAGATAGATGTCAGATATATATTATTTAAACAAAAAATATATGTATATTTTACAAACAAATAAACTCAAAATAAAAAAAGCAATTTCTTAACAGTAACATTTAAAAATTGTATAGTATTTTATCAAAAATATATAAATTTAATATGTTAAATCCTGTATTGTATAACTAATGAAAGCTAAAAATAAAAAGTAATTTAAAAAATAATCTATTAAAGTAACATATCCTAAATTCTATTAAAATAACTTACCTTCGTAGCAGCAGTTACATCATAGTTCTGTTTGTCATACGTCCATCCATTAACACATGAAATGTAAGTTTCTGTACTATTGGGTGCAACGAAGCTCTCGTCATCTAGTACTTGGCTGTAGTTCAGATTGTACATCGTGCAAGATGGATTACTAGGATGGCCGATCAACGTTTTTTGTTGAGGCATACTTAAATTAGCCAGTTCTGGAACGTAACACCAATGGTCCGGAACAGACACCATGAAAAGAAAGTTCATCCAAAAGCATGGCAAGGCACAAGACACCGGTATTAAGAAAAAAATGTCAAGTTCCTCTGAAATTTTCCATAACCACCGACTAATAACAAAATATCTTCGAATTCCATTTTTAGTTAAAGAGATATTTAATTTTAAAATAATTTAATATAAAAACTAATGGCTCATAAAACCAATTTATGCCACCAACCAGATAGCCAAGTCTTTAAGCCCTGGTGGTCTTAAATGTAAAGACCGGACAGAGAGAGAGAGACAGAGAGAATATTTATTCCTCCAAACAAAATCGACGTGAATAATTTATCGCTTTTACTTTTTTGATTAGATCGCCAACACATCCTTCAACGTAAATAAATACATAACCAAGATAGCCCGAGGGTTCGCTCGCTTACGTAATTAAACAGATAGAATAATAGTAAAAAAAACTTTCAATTCGGGAGAAATTATGTGATTTGTTTTCTTTATTCTAATCTGAGAAGGAAGCAACAATGAAAATGAAATGATCCGGAAAGCGTTTTTATCTCTGGCACGATTTTTGAAATGTTTCTTCAATAGACACAAAACGGTGTCTCTAGAGTTTTCTTTCGAGTTTAGGGAATAGCTAGAAGTAGGATGATGCTAAATCAGGTGAATACGGTGGTTGTGGAACGATATGGGTTTCATTTTTGGCGAAAAGGTCACGAAGAATCAATGTAGTGTGAGCTGGCGCATTCAGTGTTTTCGGTACCAATCGGGATTTGACGCGTTTGAGGACCAAAACATTTTTTAAAATGGAATTTTGAAATTCCAACATCAGCAGCAAGGTCTCTAATTGTAAATCGACGGTTTGAAAGCATCAAATATTTAATTTTTTGGACGTGAACTTCGTCGGTTGAGGTTAGTGGTCGATCAGAGGATTCTTCGTCTTCAACGCGTTCTCTGTCTTCTTTGAACAGTTTATACCACTTTTAAAATTTCTTTCCGATATAGGAATGCTCACCGAATGCCTCTCCAACATTCTATACGTTTCCGCACATAAATATTCATTCCGCAAACGTAATTTAATACAAGTTCTTTGCTCAATTAATTCAGGCCTTTCAAAAATCGCCGGAATCAGTTTTAACGTCTCACAAAGCCAAGCGTAACTAAAACACTAATGAATATTTGGACGTGAAATTTCACACAGATGTCAAGGACAGTGCCAGCAACCAGAAAAAGAAGAAGAAAAAAAATTGGAATTCCATATGCGCGGGAAATTTAAATGGAAAATTGGTTTTACCTTTTGGGCACAGTAGTACTGAATGAAATTTAGGTTTACTAGATCTGTTTCATAAAAAAAAAGTTCTCGGAAATAAAAAAAATAAAAAAATACAAAAAATATTATTTTTTATAATTATTATTTGAAAATGTATTCACATGATTTTATATGGGGACAAACACAGGAAAGACTCTTTCATACCTGAGCTAATTTCAAAAGTATTTATTATTTTTTTCAATAAAAATAAAAGAAACTATTTCCTAATGATGCCAATACATAAATAAAATTAAAATTTCAATTCATTTAAAAAATGCTTAACAAAAGGCTTAACATTCAAGAAAATAAATATTTTCTTTAAAACTGCAAGTTAGCAGATTATTATTATAAAAAACATTTACTTTATTTTATTGAAGAATAAAATTAACTATATAAAAAAAATAAAACTCACTAATATAACTTATTAAAGGTGTTTATTTCATGTGTTGGTATTTGATCATTTTGTGGTAAAGAAACATATTTGTAGAAGGTTAGAAAAAAAAAAATAATAAAAATAAACAAATAAATAAAGAGCAAATTGAAATGATTTTTCTTATTAATACTCTTAATAAAGGTATTATATTAAAATTATTTTGAATGAAGAAAATATAAATAGTTTATCTGTTTATTAATTTTTAATATGATATAATCATTTTTGTAATCATTCGTATTCACACGTAAAATAAATATTCTTCGTGGTGCCATCTGTGGAACAAAACATTAAAGAATTAATAGATAAGTGTATTTCAAACAAACATATATTTTAAAATTAAAAATATTAAATTTAAAGCTATAAATAACTAATTATCAATTAATTTATAAACTATCAATATTAAATAAACATATATTATATGTGGTTTAATTATTATCATCATTCATATTTTTAATTAGTTATTCATTTAATTTTTCAAAGAAAACTTTTACAAATCTTAGCTGTATTTTTATGACTAATTCAGTTTAAAAATAATATATAAGCTAGTTAGGCCAGTTAGATCTTTACATTTAAACATTTAACTGAGTGAAATCTTTCAAATAAAATTTTTTGTCAAACTCCTTAACTTTACCATAATTTAAACATCATATTAAGTTTTATAGTTTATTCATTTCAAATTATCTTAGAAATTCATAAAATTAATAGTATTTTTTAAAAATTTATTATTAATAATTTTGTAATGTCATTGATTATTACTGAAATGATAATTTTTTATCTGTAAATAGAAAGTTCTTTCTACATTACTAAGAATTATTTGGCTTTAATTTGATATTAGAAAAAAAAAAGGCCATATAAATACATTGTTCAGAAAATAATTTGTTCTTTAAATTTTTTTTTATATTTATAAATGGAAATTACTAACGAATCAGAGACAAACTAGTAATTATATTTTTATATTCATTAAAATTGTGTTCCTCAGAAAGAAAATTGTGTTCCTTAACAAGAAATGTACTGTGATCCGCATAATTTGGAAACCAAAATATTAAATGATAAAATTAAAGTTTCAGGATTTTTTCACATATTTTAGGTATTTAATCGCTTTATAGCTCACTTTTTAAAAAACATTCAATAACGAAAACATCAATAATTACTAATATTATTTAATGTTATTAGATTTAATTTCAAATTTAATATATGCTGCTATTTTTTAAAGAATGATATAATTTTGTTCAAAGTTAATTTTGAATATTATATCAACATTATACCTAATCTTAATTTATACCTATCTTAATTATATCTAATCTTATACACCTATTCTTAATTTAAATAAAATATCATAATTAGAAATTGGAAATAAATCAACATTCATTCATTTTCTTTTTAAATGAATAGCGATAATAGCGATTTCTAAATAGCTCTTTTTATAAAGAAATACATTGAATATTTATCTTAAATCAGTTCTGGAAAGAAAAGTTATTTCGTATTTTAATATTCCTTTCCAGTGTAAATATTTAATTCTGCAATACTTTTTATTTGGTGAGATATGTTTTTAAAAAAGAGTTATAAGTTTAAATATTGAAAAATAGATGGCGTCATAAATTTTAATTAATTTTTTTTTTTTTATTATTTAATGAGATATGTTTTTAAAAGAGAATTATATGTTTAAATATTTCACAATAGATGGCGCCATAAATTTTTAAAACAAATGTTTTCAATTGATAAATCTTGGTAGCCTTTTTCGAAGAAACAAAATCTCAATATTTTTAAATTAGTTTATAAAATAACTACAAAATTTATTTTCAATTTATTCGGCAAATTCTACATAAATCATAAATTATTTATCTAATTCTTCTAGTGCAAAAAAAATTGTAATTAACTGTCCATTAGTTACATTTTATTCTAAGTATGACCAAATATAATTTTTATATTGCAATTTTTTAATTTTCGATGATTTTTATAAATTGAATAATAATAAAAAATATTTTTATTTTATTGCTTTTATTTAATTTATTAGCATTTAATCTTTTTCTCATTTTTTTTATTTCTCATGATGGAAATGCATTTAAAAATGATTTTTTTAAAAAAATATATTGTAGATATTTGAATTTATTCGTGTTATTTCTTATAATGTGTTTACATGAAATTAAATTGAGTTAATAAATTGATTTTCAAACTATTTATAAAATTAATTTCAGTTGGGTTTTTTATTTCTTTTGCAATGCAAAAACCAGAAAAATTTAAAAATAAAAATTTGCAATACATTAAATTCAGGCACGAGATTCTGAGAAATTTAACAGAATATAATAATAAAAAATTATTTTAAAATTATTAAAAATAGTAAAAATTTTAAAAATTAAAAAAAATTATTTTTAATTTGAAAATAATAATTTTTTTCTGAAACAAATACTATCTGTAAATTCAAATAAAAAATATAATAACTATTTGCTATAAATATAGAAATTAAAAAAAAAATGTTCACAAGGTATCCAGCCCTTCTTAAATGTTGCTACCAAATAAATAAAAATAAATTTTTTAAAAATTTATAAATACTTTAAATAATTATATTAATTAATTCTGTAAGTGCATGGACTGTGGGTTTCATTTCCTTAAATATCAAATATGAAAGTCTGGTCCAAAGGTTTTTGACATAAATTATAAAATAAAGATAATTTTTTTTAAAAATTAAATTTCGTATATGAAAGTCAATATAGCAAGTTCGGCAACTTTTTTTTATTACGCGAATGGCTGAAGCTATTTTGTTTATTTTGTGCTAGTCTAATGTAATACGCATACCATCACTTTCTGTTTACACTGCAAATGAGGAAATCGCTTAATTGCATTAAAATAATAACCGCTTCAACACGCTTTGTCTATTGTTTCAGTTGCTTTAATTTGATTTACAAAAAAATTCAACTCAAAACAGCAGTTCTATTTAGGTTTAAATCTGTTTGTGGTAAAACTGTGGTAAAGTTCTAGAATCATTTATCCATCTACGCCAAATCTCCAAGCAATTAAAAAAAAAGTTTCCCACGATTTTAATTGACAGAATAATGTTTATGGGTACTTACGTATTAACGCTAACTTGGCTACAGTTGCGCCAATAAAGAGCAATCTTGTTGTTCGCACGCGCTTTGTTATCTTTTGAACGCCAACCGCAGCTACAGATTTGGCGGTTTTAAGTGGCGCCAATCTACACTTAAAATTTTTGTTCCAAATAATAAAATATATAAAACACTTCATTTAAAATCAAAACGCTTTCAAAATTCAAAACACACAACAGGGCGACAGGCATTTTCGTAGCACTAAAAATGGCGTCAAAAATCAGCAAATCTGTAGCTGTTAGATTGGCCCCACTTAAAAACCGCCAAATCTGTAGCTGTTAGATTGGTGACACTTAAAAACCGCCAAATCTGTAGCCAAGGTAGCGTTAATATGTAAGTAAAGTTTATGTTTATTAAGGAAATAATATTTATGTTTTACTGAACTATTATTTCTTAGTTTGGCCACCTGATGATCGTAACACTTTAATTGTGGATTATGATCAGAGTAATTTAATTGTGGATTATGATCATGGCAATTTACATTTCATCAAACCAGAAGATTCCACATAACATCATTATCTATATGTCAATAGGGACTACATAACATAGTGAAGATTTAGATGAAATCTCCATAATCCTTTGGGGAAATGTCAATACAAATTTTACATCAAATGATGTGAAAGCATTGATTCAATATTTTGAAGCAGAAATTACTGTAGAAAATAAACAACTCACTATTTTAATCTATTATACACCATGAAAGAACAATAGATGCAATTTTCTCAAAAACTAGACTTGGTTTGGTTTGGTTTGTCGCTCTACGGTCATCTTATGCACACTGTAGGTTAAACAGACCGGGACCCACAGTTTAAAGTGGATTCCGAACCACTACAAACACCCATGGTCAAAGACTAGAACCAAAAGTTTTTATTTCATTATTCATTCATCATTTCGAGGAATGAAAAAATGATTACTTCATTTTTAACATAAGAACTCAAATAAATAACAATAAATCAAATAATATAATAACAAATCATCAAACTAAAATGCTCTAATAAATTATATATTTATCCCTTTAATAAAATTCGTTGATAATTATCTGAAATTTTCCCTTTTTACTTTCGAATTTTTCTTTTCTTTTTTCCCTTTTTTACTTAACTTTTGAAAATAATTTTTTTTTCTTATACCTTTTTTCCCTGCGGCATTTGAAAATAATGGTACGGTTTGCTTTAAAAAATAAATATAATTACGTTTAATATTCTATTTGGATTTAAATATGTTGTTTACAATAAAAAATGTCAATGAACTTAAAATTTTCAGCAATTATTTTATTGTTTCTAAACTTCCTTGTCTTATTGTCTTGCATCTACTTACATTAATTGCTCTTGGTAAAAAAGACACTATGCTATTAGATTAATTGTGTACAGATTTTAGCGATAGCAGTGGCGTGTTTAAAAATTGTATGTAAATATCTGATTTAAGGAAAGAATGTTTCGCACGAATGTATAGAAGCTTCCTTATTCCGATATCTCTTCTAAAACATCATTAACAAGTAATAACAGTATTTAAAATTTGTCTTAAATAAATTTGTCTTATAATGGCATTAATAAAATTTTAAAAAAATTATCTGCTTTTTGTTAATAGTAATTCTCATTAGAAATATAATTTTCTGCTCTTATAAAATTAAAATTAATTAACTCAGACTTATATATATGAAAGCATATTGGGGAATTTACTTATAATTCATAATAATTAACTATAATTCGGTATAGGAACTGATGCTGTTCATTGATGAAAATGATTTATGTTCTCACGGAGAATATACTATCTTTATTACGCGGCATTTTCCGAGTATTTGTTTTCTCTATATTTTACAGAAAGGAGAATTTTAATATGACACAATGGATGTATCGTAAAAATAACCTGTCCATTCGCTTAGGTTACCTTAAGAGGCATTGTTAGGGCAATAGAGTAGAAAATACTTACAGAGTCAACACCAAAAAAGCGAATTGAAATTGTCACATTCACTGATTCGAACAAAATAATTGTCCCGCTATTTAAATTAAAAATCCTTACCTCACTGATCCCGCATAGTCATCATGTCATTTTCTAACAGTTATGCATTGAGAAAAGGTTAATACTTTGAGTTAACTAAATTCCTGAAATGAAGAACCTCCTACCTTATTGATCCCGCAGAAGTGACTTTTCAACTCTCAAATTCACAACGTAGCTATCAATCGCATAGTTCAGGGGTCTCCAAACTACGGCCCGCGGGCCAAATCCGGCCCGCGACAGCGAATAGTTTATTGTTGCTGCAATAAGTTGGATAAAAAAAACACAGAATCATAATAACTCGGTTTTATTGACTTGCTAGGTAAAGTTTAATGACAAGCACTAAGCAAGTTACCCTCGGTAGTTATGTTGGGGTAAAGAGTATCGCATATGTATGTATATCGATGTTTGGAATGTATATATCCTGAATCAAACATAGGATTTTTATTCGGAAAATCCCTCAGGAACGGAAAAGCTAAATTAACGCGAATGAAACCATGGGGTATCCACTTGTAAAAAAATATTAATGAGATTTATATAATTATATAGAT
The DNA here is from genome assembly GCA_021605075.1 of Caerostris darwini. Lineage (NCBI taxonomy): Eukaryota > Metazoa > Arthropoda > Arachnida > Araneae > Araneidae > Caerostris > Caerostris darwini. Next base: position 125,553 of record BPLQ01013792.1, read on the forward strand.
AATGGCAGAAAAATTAAAACGGTTTTGGCCCTTGGTACTTACTGGAGTAAACAGTATGGCCCTAAGGCTGGAAAGTTTGGAGACCCCTGGCATAGTTGAACCACCATTGCCCTGTTGCCAAAATTCGAGCATTTTCATTTTCCTCCATATAATTAAAATGTTCATGAATATTGGGTTGGTGCGATATTTTAATAAAAATTAACAATATTTTATAAATTTATGAATGAAAATATTCTTCTACTTTCAGGTTATAAAAATGTGGTTCGATAATCATACTCATACTCATTTTTGGGTTGGGTTCCACCAATAACAAATTCCGTTTAAGATGATTTCCCAATGGATGATTCCGATTCTGTCCCACCAAACACACCACATTGCCTTCTTACAGTGCCTTCGTTATTCTTTTTGGTGAAACGCAGACCTTCTTTCTTTTGAGGTTTTGGAAGAGAAGCCTACAAATATCCATTTATATATCTGTAGATAAGCGATCGTATTTTTTGTGACTGGAAAATATAGGCTGGTGAATTCTGACAAAATTTTCTTATGAATTCAATTATTAATTTTCCAGAATTAATTTTCTGCAAAATTATTTTTTTATTAAAGAAAAATTAATAAGTAAATGAAATAAGGGAATGAAAGATAGTAAAATAAATAATGATAATATCGGCTTTTATTTTACAGACTAGTAAATACTTTAAACTAGCACCACATGCACACTGCAAAACTATTAGTTAATTAAAATTCATATTCACATATAGAAAACTATAAATTCATAACATATTTCATAATTATTATTTATTTTAAAACAAACCATCTGATCACTATATAGGTTATTATTGAACTACATAGAGAAGCTTACAAAATATCTGACAAAATTTAAAAACATAATAGAGGGAACCAAACAATTTTTTCAATATGGGTTAGGAACCTAAACATTTTTTTTATTATGTGGTTTAGAAGAGTTTTAAAGTATCTTACAAGGACAAACCTCATGGTACATGATCCACAAGTAAACCTTTCCTATCGATATAATTGTATGAGCAGGTATGAATATGATTATTTCATTAGGTCATGCATCTATCTAGTTATTTGCATAGATGTACTGCTTTATATTCACGTTTTGAGATCTTGCTGATACTTCAAGGTCATGTTCTTGAAATTCGAAAAAGATTATAGTTTTTACATGATAGCGCATTTGCACACTTGAGCATTAATGTCAACAATTAGCTGAAAGCAACTCAAGAAAATTGGTTAATTGGACGAGGTGTGATGTCTGAGATTTGGTGAAGTGTCCTTTGCTTATATTTCTTTTTATGGAAACACTTGGACGGCAAAGTGTAATAATCTATGGAATTGGTCATCTGGATATAAAAGTTTGACGCATTAGAATTCATACATGAGAAATTCATACATCATTTATATGTTCATATACTTATTTATAGGTTTTTAAATACATCCGACGTTGACATCATATTGTGACAATTAACAATTGTGACATCATATTAGTGTCCTGCATTGACAATCAGGTTGCCTGGAAGATTTTCTCCGATAAGACGCACGAATATGGACCATCTACCCATAAATGTATTCAAGGGAAGCAATGTCCTCTCTCTATCATCCAGTTAGATATTCGTAATATATATATATATATTTGTTCTAATGCAGCTGGCAAACACTTAGACCATTGTCTTGGATGCCTTAAGGCAAGTGCCGCACCGACGTTACTCACTTAGCACTACCCAGGAGGTGAGTGTAGCTTGAAGATAAGCTACGGACGTGGAGTGACAATACTCCACGCAACGCTCTACGATCCTGGTAGACCGGAACCTACGGTTTAAAGTGGACAAATTACACACATGCATGGCACCGCCATTGGAACCCACACTTATTTGTAGGTTTTTAAACTTCAAAAAGTTTGAGAACCACTGCTTTAGGGTTACTGCTTTCAGAAACAAGGAAACTCAATACAATTGGGATACCATCTTAGTGTCTCTTATTGACTATCAGGCTGCCTGGAAGATTTTCTCCGATAAGATGCACGAAGATGGGCTATCTACCCATAAATGTATTCTAGGAAAGCAATGTCCTCTCTTCAACATACATCAGTTAGATATTCAAGACGCAGTGATTAAAAAAATAATATTTATTATTATTAATTAATTATAATATTATAATAATTAGTATTATTACTATTAATTTAATAATAATAATTAGTATTACTAATTTCATAATTAGTAATATTTTATTTTTTTCCACTTTATCTACATTTTTGAAGATTTTAAATTCTGATTAAATTCTAACTACACTGAAGTGACAAAAGTCATGGGATACCTCTTAATATCATGTCGGCCCTCCTTTCGCCCGGCGAAGTGCAGCAACTCGACGTGGCATGGACTCAACAAGTCGTTGGAAGTCTTCTGCAGGAATATTGAGCCATGCTGTCTCGATAGACGTCCATAATTGTGAAAGCGTTGATGGTGCAGGATTTTGGGCACGAACAGACCTCTCGATGATGTCCTATAAATGCTCGATGGGATTCATGTCGGGTGATCTAGGTGGCCAGATCAATCGTTGGAATTGTCCAGAATGTTCTGCAAACCAATTGCGAACAGTTGTGGCCCGGTGACATGGCGCATTGTCATCCATAAAAATCCCATCGTTGTTTGGGTACATGAAGTCCATGAATGGCTGCAAGTGATCTCCAAGTAGCTGAACATAAGCATTTCCAGTCAATGTTCGGTGCAGTCGCACCAGAGGACCAAGTCCATGCCATGAAAAAACAGCCCACACCATTACGGAGCCACCACCTGCTTGAACAGTGCCTTGCTGACAGTTTGGGTCCATGGCTTCGTGGGGTCTGCGCCACACTCGAACCCTACCATCAGCTCTTACCAACTGAAATCGTGACTCATCGGACCAGGCCACGGTTTTCCATTCATCTAGGGACCAACCGATATGCTCACGTGCCCACGAGAGTCGCTGCAAGCGATGTCGTTCTGTCAGTAAAGGCACTCGAGTCAGTCTTCTGCTGGAATAGCCCAAGAAAGCCAAATTTTTCCGCACAGTTCTAACAGACAAGTCCCTTGTACGTCCCACATTGATTTCTGCGGTTATTTGACGCAATGTTGCTTGTCTGTTAGAATTTACGACTCTTTGCAGACGTCGCCGATCTCGGTCGTTAAGTGCAGGCGGTCGACCACTGCGCTGTCCATGGTGGGATGTTATGCCTGAAATTTCATACTCTCGGCACACTCTTGACACAGTGGATCTGGGAATGTTGAATTCCCTAACGATTTTCGAAATGGCATGACCCATGCATCTAGCTCCAACTAACATTCCGTTTTCAAAGTCTGTTAATTCCCGTCGTGCGGTCATGATCACATCAAAACCTCTTCACATGAATAACTTGAACAGAAATGAAAGCTCTGCGAAAGCACTGCGCATTTATACCTGTTCTACGTGATGCTACTGCCATCTGAAAATTTGCATATTGCTATCCCATGACTTTTGTCACTTCAGTGTAATTCAGCATCTAATTTTTTTTAGTTGATAGTGTTTTTCTTCTATTATTAGATTAATTACTACGATTTCTTAATTTTTTTTAATTCTAAATCTAACTATCAATAATTTCTTTCTTCCATTATAATTTATAAAACATTTATCTCTCATTTGTCATGAATTATTTTATTAATCCACTTAATAATAAAAAAAGCTTAGAATTAGTTCATGTAAACAAATTTTTACAAGTAATTGAACTTAAATGAAAAATTTAGAAATCATTTTAAGCATTTTTGTTTGCATTTTTACTATTATTTTGTTTTTAAACGATGACATTATAATGCAATTAGTACACCGTTTATTTTTTTTAAGTGACATATTTTTACAGAATTTTTATGATTCTTCAAGATATAATTATGTCATCAATTCTGTCTTAAGATATTTTTGGAATCTATTGTTATAGCAGTTACACCACTATTTATTTTCACCCTAATTACGTTTTTGACATATTTTTTTAATTGTGTTTTTAAAAGATATATGTTTAACAAATATAGATTTTATCATCCGCTTCTCCAAAGATTTTTTACATCACATTCTTTTTCTACATTTTTTATTTATTTATTTTTTTGCATTTCTTTAAAATCTTTAAATAAATAAATACGAAAGTTGCACTTTTCTTTTATAGCAATGAACTTATAAGAATTTAGTAATTTAGTTTTTCATACATTTTTAAACTTTAAATCTACATACTTTTTAAATGTTGTAATTTTTATTTTTAAATTTCTATGCAAAAATTTAAAATTTTATAACTAGTATTGAATACAAAATCTCTCTTCATGTGTAGGAATATATTACTTCTAACTCACATATATTGTGTATTGCGGCACTACATAAAATTTATATATCAACAGAAAATATGACGAACTATATTCATTAAGCGGGGTGCAATGCAGATCTACATCCTAGTAGTGCACCCTGTGCAACGTTCTATACCAGGGGTGGCCAACCCAAACGATCTCGTGGGCCGCTTTGGAAATTGTTGTAATTTTTATTTTTTAATTTCTATGCAAAAATTTAAAATTTTATAACTAGTATTGAATACAAAATCTCTCTTCATGTGTAGGAATATATTACTTCTAACTCACATATATTGTTTATTGCGGCACTACATAAAATTTATATATCAACAGAAAATATGACGAACTATATTCACTAAGCGGGGTGCAATGCAGATCTACATCCTAGTGGTGCACCCTGTGCAACGTTCTATACCAGGGGTGGCCAACCCAAACGATCTCGTGGGCCACTTTGGAAATTGTTGTAATTTTTATTTTTAAATTTCTACGCAAAAATTTAAAATTTTATAACTAGTATTGAATACAAAATCTCTCTTCATGTGTAGGAATATATTACTTCTAACTCACATATATTGTGTATTGCGGCACTACATAAAATTTATATATCAACAGAAAATATGACGAACTATATTCATTAAGCGGGGTGCAATGCAGATCTACATCTAGTGGTGCACCCTGTGCAACGTTCTATACCAGGGGTGGCCAACCCAAACGATCTTGCCGGCCATTTTGGAAATGCATCGTAACTCCGCGGGCCGCATATAAAATTATATATCCCCATATTAGATTTAGACCCACTAGACAAATTTTTGGTGTAAAAAAATTGAAAAGTAATGAATTATTATTTTTGTGTTTACTAGTATTCTTAGATGTAAAGATAGAAAATATAATAATAATGACAGTAAACGCACATTGTAAAGAAATATATAACACTAAAAATGAAATATAAAAAATATAGAGATATAAACGAAATTAAAAAATGAAAACATTAAAAAGTATTTATTTTACTAGCGCGATATTTGTTTCTCCATTCTTTCACTTAGATTTTGCAAATCGATCTCAATTTGGGTACTTGCACATCGTAACTGGTGTTGCAGGTTAGCGCTCGTTATGTTTGTGCATGTTTTGTATTTGGTCAGTTTCATTATCGAAAAAAACGATTCGCAGGTTTAAGTTGAATCAAAAGTGTTAAGAATCTGAACTAAGAATCTGGTTTGCTCTGCTATCAACAATCAACTGTGCGTACCTAGGGATAGTTACTGCAACACTGAGGTCACTTAAAGTGAAACGTTAGAACCTGTTATATTAGATGTTCCAAGATGCGCACGCATCATGAGTTCGCAACTATAATTTAATTATTTTGCGAAATCATAACTGTAAATTCAAAAATAAAACAGGCAACATTTGTCACATATACGAAATTATTTTAAAATCAAAATTAATTTTTTCTCAATAATTTCGGTAGTTAATTTTTGAATATATGGATGCACACATAATGTATTTTTTTAATACATTGGGTTTCACTACTGTGGCCATTATAAAATAAATATATTTTGTGAAAGTGTGATAGATCTCACTGACCGGAAAAATATTGAAGACGGACCGCAGGTTGGCCACCCTTGTTGTATACGGCTATGTGGTCTACGGTTTTCGGCATGATCGTCCGGTTGGTCTGCGTGTATTGCAATGGGATGCTGTTGATTTGTCTCAATCTGGACTTGACGGCCGAGTTGCTACCGCTCTGTACCACAGGTTTCGGGTTCGAATCCCGGTGGTGCCATGGATGCTTGTAGTGGTTCGGAATCCACTTTAAGCAGTAGGTCCCGTTCTAATATCGTCCGTTCGTCACAGAGCCCAATCAGACTTCTTCTCACCGGCATCATTTCCAAACTGTAAAGGGGCAACTCAGATTTAGGCACAGTGATGTGATGTGGTGTAGTAATAGTCCGACTAACGAGGCAAGACGCTGAACCTCACAAACACCATCGAGACCTTTGTCTTTTGATATAGTGTTTACAACAATGCCTCCATTGGATGGAACCTCAGCCCTAATGCTCACCAGCGGCGCACGTTGCCACTAAACCACGAGTTAAGTGCCTATATTTTCTAATCTGTTCCATTTTACGCATGTGCATAGGCTTGAAGCAAGTTATTATTGTCTAATAAAAAATAAATCTGCCAATATATTTATTGGGATTGTAGCATTAAAATGTTAATAATTTTTTTTTCTTTTTTTATGCATAAACGTGTCATTTTCCTTTTAATATTATAATTATATTATTTTAGCGAATAAATCAATTCCGATTTTCTTTATATTTTAAAAGCAACACAACTGACTAATTTAAAAATTTTTTTTTTAGAAACCTGAATTGGATGATTGGAAAAATAGCATGGAGGCATTAAAAGCTGCCTTTGGCTTTGGAAATGGCTGTCAATAAAAAATTACTTGATTTACGACAACTAGCCTTGTGGCACAGTGATGTGGTAGTAGTAGTGAACATCTACATTGCGTTGGGATTTTTCGATCCACCAAACTCTTCCTCTTTGTGAATGAATCGAGCTCATCTCCATTGTTGCTTGGCACTTCATTCAACGTTTCAACTTCCGACTTCAACTTCCGTTTCCAACTTCTACTTCCGAATAGCGAGCTTCCAAAGGCGTCGAAACAACGAGATACTGGCAAGTCAGAGAACTCTTTAAGACGATGACTCCGGTCAATTTTGTTAAACTCCTTTGTGTACATTTCCTTTTCCTTTGTTATTCTGTGTTTCCTTCCTTTTTTGTATTGCCTTGTCATTGGAAATAAAATATTCACTATGCTACGAAAATTAATTGAGTAATCTAAGATTATTTTGTAATTTAAACATAAAATAATTTCATTTATAGGAAATTTTTCACGTCATATATTTAATGCTTCCACTAATTTTCAATTATTGCTGAAAAATAGAAAGAAAAAAATCTGAAATCTGTTCGGCAATCCGAAAATTCGACTCATCGGCCTCAAAATTTCGACTTATCATGTGTGAACATTCGAGAACGGATGAATAAACTCAGGAATATGCTAATGTTTAATAATGCACGCAGATATATAGAGCAATTGATTCGAATACTACAGGAATGGCCGAATTCAATAGCCACATGAATATAGCAATGTTGAATAGATCAAGAACATCATGAAGAATGAATTATTCAAGAATCTCTAAAAGAATATACAAAAGTAAGATAAATGTCGTCGTAAATGAAGAATGAAGCATTCCAAATTCTACAAGAAACGTTATCACATACAATACCCAAAAGAATATATCAAAGTTTGAAAATTCTAGACATAAAGGACGAATGAAGTATTCCAAATACAGTAAGGAGCACTATACTGCTCCATAAGCACGGGAAAATGCCAAAAGTGATAAATGTGAAACTTCAAAAAGAAGGAATTGATCAACGCACTACGAGCTATTGGATATACAAATGTTTAAAATCCCAAGCCAAGACGTGAAAAGCCACTTCAAGCAAAGGCCAAATTCTCCAGAAAATTCCTTAAGACTGGCGTTATTCATGAAGCATTTCAAGAGTTAAGAGACCCAAAGTACCATTTTCCATCCAAATTTGAAATGGAGTTTTATTTGCTTGGCCCTCATTTTCGAATAAAGTCACGGACCCCTAACCAGGACAGCATCATGTTCACACATGATAAAAAAAAAATTCTTATATCTTTGTGTCTTAATTTTTTTTTTCTATTTTAACAGATTAAGTCCTCCAAAATGTTAGATTGATAAATGATTATTTACTTTTATACCAGTTGAAAACGGAAAAAAAAAAAAAAAAAAAAAGATGAGAAATAATAAATTAAGCTAATTATAGCAAAGTAACACACCAATTAAAGCAAAGTAAATTTTGTTCTTTTATAAAACAATTTTATTGGTATAACAACATTATTAAAAATACAAAACATAACAAATTCTACTCTATGTGCTTGTTCATAAATACTAAATGAAAATTATACGATAGAAAAACAAACAAACATTATTTTTATAACTGCTAATTTTTTTTTTTAAGAAATGCGATTTCTAGGTCAATAATCAAAGTCATTTTAAATTCTGGTATTAATATTAGATAAATATTAATTCCAGATGTCAGATTTAACTTTACAACATTAAAATATTATCCTTATCTACAATAAAAATAAAACTCATTAATTTATATTTTTTTTATTCACATTTAAAATTATTTTATAAAAATGAAACTCCTAACAAAGACTAAAATAAATTTATTTTGATTTTTCATAAAGCATTCTTATGAAAAATTAAAATAAAATTCATATTGAAACACTAATTATAGAAAATTTAGTTATTATTTCTTAATGTAAAATGATGTTTCTATACGTGAACTGATTAATAGTTTGGCTATTCAAACCGTAAGTATAAAATGTTAAAAAGTTTTATTTAAATATTTCTGATAAATGAATAGCCCAATAGTTAACTCGATATCGTTATCTAAAATCCTAAATTTAAAACTGATTAGTTGATTATAAAAATTTTTGAAGCAATTACAAAGAAAATGATAAACTATAATAATTAACGATAAGAAAAATTTAAATAATTAAAATTTAAAATGAATTATGAAATATTATGCAAGATTTATATGAACTGATGAAATACAAAGCAGTATACAATAACATTTGATAATTCTCTTAAAGAATAATATAATTAAATGCATTTTACATCATGGTTTAAATATATAGTCTAAATTAAACGGAGTCCAAAGTTAATAAAGCTTAAGTTAAGATGAAATATTATGCAAAAAAATTTGATATACATAAACTGATAAAATACAAAGCAGTATACATAAAATCTCTAAAAAAATCTTTAAAATAGAAGAAAGGAATCAAAACACATGCAAAATACAAAATAATTTCAGAAGTATAATAATTTGGTATTATTTATTATTATTATTTATTTATTATGTATAATTTATTACATTTAACTTTGGCTTTATATTTAAATCATGATGTAAAATGATTTTAATTATATTACTTTTTGAATGAACACTTCTTTACATATAATTATTATGTACCATTAATATTAAAACATACACCATATAATTTTTCGCAATAAAACTTTGAGTCATCATTAAAAACAATCACTTTAATCAATAATTGCATCCTAATCATTTAATCAATAATTACATCTAATTACATTGTAATGAGATCTTATTAATAGTACAATATGCGTTCCTTTTAATGTGTATAACATGATTGTGATTTTCAATTTATTATTACATTTCTTTACAAAGTTTAAATAATTACTTAAAATCATTAAAATATTCATTTTCTAATTAATTACTTTAAAAATAACATGAATTAAATAAAAAAAAACATTATGAAATATCGTTAAAAAGATAAAAATAACTCAAACATAACGAAATATGTATGTACAACATTGCTTCCAAATAGCAACCTTATCGAACTTTGGTTTTCACTGTCTAATTTGATCGAAATATGCATGTTTAAAACCAATAAAAAGTTGATTGAAATGTTTTAATGTTCTAAATTTTATTGTTGTTCTCATAACATGCTCATTCCAAAAAATGTATCCATTTTTGTTTTGATGTTATTTCACTGCAAACCATTTTGCTTTCTTTTCTTAAAATTTTCTAAGAAAGCTTTTTACTTAGTAACAAATGCATTATAAAATTGATGGTTCCAAATCTTCAGCATATATACTTTCAAAATGTCTCCAGAAATACTCATTTAAAAAAAAATTAATATTTCTTAAGTGATTGGTCCGTTACACACTAGACTGTATAGTATATATAATTTTTTCACTTCATTTTTGGTATACGCAAATGTTTAAAACCAATAATATTTACACATCAATTTTCGTAAAGCCTTGATTGATTGCGTGTCCGATACCAGCATCTCCATCATTAATGACCACATCGTCATTCTTGGCACCATCATTATTATCAAACACCATGTTTACATAGGAAAACTTTAGGTTCTCTCCTGTATGAACTGGGTCTTTGTTCGAAGGATCTTCCTTGTCGTTTTCTGCACTTTGGTTCCTCATTGACATATCACTCTTGTCATCACTATTTTGTCTCGATTCCTTCCTCTGTCTGTCATCAGAAATCGATCTTCTTATTGGAGGAATGGCACTGAGTGGGTTGGATTCTCTGGAATGACCATCAACGGAATTCCTTTTTCTAATGCTGCTGGCCCCGCCTCCGTTTAGGACATTCACCGAATCCACGGATACGCATGTGGTGTCAGATCCTGGGGTGAATTCCACGTTTTGCAGTACTTGTGAGGATCTTTTACTTTTAGCTTCTCCAGCAGAGTCTTCTCCAATGGTGTCCATTGCCTTCATGCTTAATTTTAACGAAGCAGCACGTTCTCTGCCAATTGAATGTCTTCTCCTGAAGTCATACAACAAAAAAGGGATTAAATAACACATAAGTTAACTAATTGTATAATTGATTACTTTTTAGCATAGTTATTGTCATATGTATGTTTGTTTAGGAGGGCCTGGTGGCCGAATGACTAGCGCTCTGGCGCTCGGTACCACAGGGTTCAAATCCCGGCGTTGCCATGGGTGTTTGTAGTGGTTCGGAATCCACTTTAAACAGTAGGTCCCGGTCCTAATAGGGTCGCAGAGCTTTGCGGGGACATTGTTACTCCGCGTCCGTGGCTTATCTTCAAGTTACACGCGCCCCCTGGATAGTGCAAAGTGAATAACGTCTGTGCAGCCATTATGGCATAAAAAGATCACGGTCTATTTGCCAGCTGCATTAGAAGGAAAAAAAATGTTTGTTTAGAAGATACATAAGAGCTCCGGATATAACTTCTGTTGTGTTAAGCGGCCTGTTGTCCATTTAGCTAGATCTCTGACCTCTAGTACCGTAAGCTTCAGATTCGAATTCTGGCGGTGGCATGGATGTTTGTTAATGGTTTGGAATCGATGCTAAACTGTAGATGCCAGTCTAATTAGTCCAAAGTATATACAAAATAATTGTAGAGCGACAAACCAAATCTTTTGTGTTTAAAAAATAAGTACATGAAAAATTTAATTTTGAGTATCATCATCATCATCGGTGTTGCAACAGCCCTATGATGGGCAAAGGCCGTCTGCCCACTCGCAGATTTCGAGACAAGAGGTGTTTTTCTTTTTACGGGGTAGAGTTTTCAGCCCGACATAGGGCTGAAAACTCTGCCCAACGCTCTATAGTTATATCAGACCGGGACGTGCAGTTTAAAATGGATTCCTTACCACTACAAACATCACCGTGACTCGAACCTGAAACATATGGCACAGTGCGGCAGAACACGATTATTTATTGATCATGTGTACTTTCCCTTACTAAAGCATAGAATAAATTACCTTAGTAGCCTTACCTAAAATCTATTATATATTTTTCCATTTTTATTTAGGATGACGTAAAAAAAGCCTATCAAAACAGTACGATTCTGCAATATCTTTTTTTTTTATTGTCGTAATTATATATTTTTTTTCAAACCAATTTGAGCAAATTAAGGGAACTGGGTCTGTAAATTTGACCATTAAAAATAAGGGAACACACACTCAATCATGCATTTGTCGGGCAACGGACGTAATGGATACGGAGTTCCAAGGTGGTTTTAAGAACCACAAAACCTCCACATCTCAAATTTATTAACACATTAGCACAAAGTGAAGTTGCTTAAATTAGACAGTAAAAATAAAATAAAATAAAACAATTAAACTTAGGTAAAACATCTCTTGCTTGATAACAATTAAAGCAAGAGATTAATAAAGTTAAAGCTATCAGTACAAATAGGAGTCCGTTGTCGATGCCCAAAAATAAGAAGGTGCAAGTTAAAATTAAAAATTTTAAGTTAAAATAAAATTAAACAAAAGAATTAAAATTGAAAAGTAGCAAAAGTACATTAAAATTTACAAAAGAAACAACTAAATACAACAAATACAACTATAAACAACTGCATTTGTCTATTGTGATGCTTAATTTACTGTTCCGAATTTTATATGTTTGTCCTCAGACTTTCGTATGTTTGTTTTATTAAACAGAGCTAATAAGGAGAATAAGCCAGTTACATCAGATTTCAAACAAATACTCCATTCTTCATTGCTTCATAATTAACCTGATGATCATAGCACGATTGACACACTGAATTGGATGGAATTGAATTGACCGGCTAATGCAATTATGTGTAAACAACAATGCCCAATTATCGCTTTTCGGAATAACAGTGAATAAAATACATCTATTTAGCGAAATAATTTTTAAATTTTCAGCAGTGCAATGAATTGCTTGAAGATTTTTTTTTTTATACATAATATTAAAAATGAGTAACTATTTTCGACTGTATCATTTTTGCATGCAAGACATTCGGAATAATTAAGAACCAACTTTTCTTAAAGGAATATGAGTCCCATTTTACCTTACAGATAACAAAAAAAATTGTGTTAATATAATATTAATAAATAAATATAGATATATATATATATGAAATTACCTGTTCCATGAGAAAAACTTTTGTTCCAAACCAAATTTTTCTGCATCGGAGATACTCTGTGGCAAATTTTCGTTTAGGGTTTCCGGAAGAAAGGAAGCCAAGATACCAGCCAGAATTCCAAAAAGTCCTATGATGATGAAAGGAATCGCTTTTCCATATATACTCTAGGAAAGAAAGAAAATCCCAGAAAAATGTTTTATTAATTATTTCAAAAAAATCATTGAACAAAATCTACTAATAGCATTTATTTGGATACATATAATATAATATTCTTATTCATTGCCGCAACAGCCCCATGGTGGGCCAAGGTCTGTCTGCCTACTGGCAGATTTCGAGGCAGGATAAGTTTTCCCCATGCCCAGCAATCCTATTAGACCGGGACTTGATGGCCGAGTGGCTAGCACTCTGGCGCTCGATACCACAGGTTTCTGGTTCGAATCCCAGTGGTGCCATGGGTGTTTGTAGTGGTTCGGAATCCCCTTTAAACTGTAGGTCCCGGTCTCATATGACCGTAGAACGTCACAGAGCCCCTTCAGACTTCTTCTCACTCACGTCATTCCCAAATTGTAAAGAGGCAACTGAACTCTACGTACAGTGATGTGATGTGGTGGTGTGTTGTAGTATTAGTAGTAGTCCTATTAAACCGGAACCTATGGTTTAAAGTGTATTCCGAACCACTACAAACATCCATGGCACCATCTAAAATGAACCATGTGGCACCAAGAGTCAGAGCGCTAGTCACTCGGCCATCATGCCCAATATAACATTACCTCTATTTTTTAATAATAAATATAAAATGATATCAGACATAACAAAGTATATTTTTTTACGTTTTAGTTTTATATATTTAAACTGTTATAATATATCGCAAACACATAAAACAGAATTTGATAATTGCTTCTCAAGTACTCTAGCTTTTAAAACGCTGATATCCAGACATAATTTTGAAACATACAGCACTAAAATTGAAGAAAAGTATTTGTAGTGATTAATGCAATGAATACTCAGTTCAGTAGAAAGATGATTCATATGCAAATAGTTGAAATAAGACATCACTGGCAGCTACGCCAAGGTAAAGGAGCCATTAAAAACATTTTAATGGTACAATTAAAAATGTTTTCTAAAACGCCAGTAAAAAACTTCAAGTACGTCATATGTGTAACATGTCTAGAATAAAACTATAATGTCGACATCATGTGATTTGTAAACTTAAGGAGAGAATTAACATGATTAGTGCAGTTCAAGAGTTTCGTATCAGCTAGATCCTGAACGAGTAAATACAAAAGTAATCAATTAAGAAACACTAATTATATTTACAGAACGATTCAATCACAATCGAGTAAATGAATAAACCTCATATGAATCGCCGTTTATGACGAAAGGTATTCGTAAAGACATCGTCATCCTTTATTATTATTTGGTTTGGTTTCTCCGTATTTGAAGACAAAGGACCAATAAGATTTAATTTTTCTATAAAAATTTTTAAAATATTAAATTTATTAAAAATCATAACAATAAATAGCTGATTAGGTGGCAAAGTAGAATTTGACATTTTTACATTTTGAGGCTCATTGTAATGAAAAATTATTTTTTCAAAATTGGCAATGGTGTCATTGAAAAAAAAAAGTTCAAGGCTTTAAAACGCATATCTATAGTTTGAAATTTAGTAAAGTTTGTTGTTAATTAAATTTAAAAAAATATGTTATTAAAGTTGAGGTTTCGAGTTAGTTACAAGTTACAAACTATCATTTGATATCATTTATCATTTTTCTTTACTTCGAATAAAATCTCATACCGAACAATAGAGAGTTTTTGCATACCGTACGTTAGTTACCGTAGGACGTCCGTTAGCTTTTTCTCCCTAGCGCGCATGCTCAGGAAACTATGAGCATGCGCGCTAGGGAGAAAAAGCTAACGGACGTCCTATGGTAACTAACGTACGGTATGCAAAAACTCTCTAATTTTATTTTTAAAAATTCATAATACTCCATTAAATTATAAAAAAATATTAGTATATAATTTGATAATATGATTAACAATTAATTCTTAAAAGTTTTAAATAATAAACTATTTCTTAGAATAAAATGCTCTGTTTATATTCCGAAATGTAAAATTACAAGCATTACCAATCTGTTATCATCGTTTTTATCAATGCTTTTAGAATATTGTAAAAATTTAAAAGTAAAACAATGTTTTATTAACTTTTTTTTTTCAGTATTTGGAAATATTTAGAAACACTTAAAGAATTAGAAAGAATTTTAAGCTACTTATGCTACCCTAATCTCACATTAGTGAAATCTTATGTAAACATCAAAAAACGGAATTCTTTATTCACGCATGAATAGTAACACAAGCTTTTATCCAGCTGAATCTTTCCCGTTGGCGTAAGTTTTATCTTGAATTACAAACGATTTTAGCGCGTTTAAAAACACTTTCGTTTAAATTACAATACGATTTCCATGTTACTTGAACTTCTAATGCTTAGCATTTCTAGTAGTGATTGTGTTTTGCTAATAATGTGTTCTTATGATTATCTCAACATTATATATTCGCCTGATTTAAAACTCATTGTGACATGACAAAAAACATAAGTTTGCAGCTTCATTGTAGATGGGAAAAATCAGTGGCAGTAATTTTTAAAAAATATTTTTGATTTCACACCATATTTGAGCAAATAATCAAATAACTTCTTCTTTAGCGCAACAGCCCCATGGCCGGCCAAAGCCATCTGCCTACTGGCAAACTTCGAGACAGGAGATGTTTTCTTTTTACGGGATAGGGTTAACAGCTGTATCCTCAACGAGAACAACGAAGTTTAAAGTGGATTCCGAACGCCTACAAGCCTCCATGGCACAGCCGGTATTCGAACTTGGAACCTGTGGCACCAAGCGCAAGTCAATCGGCCATCAGGCAATTAAACTTCTACTATGTTGATTTAAAAAGCAACAACATGCATTTTATTCAAAGTTATTGATGCAAATGAAATTTATTATAATTTCTATTAAAAAAATAACATTTAAGTAAAATTCTAAAAATATAAAAACGAATTTATAATTTAGTTTATTATAATTTAAAGAGATATTTGTATTTAATGTTTTATTAGAATTATATTCTTTGCAAGTCTTTTTATTATTTTTCACGTTCTTTTGTGCTTGTTTATTTATTGAGTTGATCTAGACATCATTTGAATACAATTTATTTAATGACCTATAAAAACTACTACACGATTGACTGCTGATTACTCAAGTGTCAATATATAACTTGAAAATGCCGGCAAATATGAATCGGAAAAAACAACGACGTTATATATATTATAGCATTTTTTTTCTCATGAGAAGAGTCTTGGCATTTGATTGCTAGGAGAGAGGAATGCATGCTATTTCAAAAATATATAATATACTCATCACTCAAATTTCACACCAGACGATCTTTATTGTGGGTAGTTATATCCCATGCAATTAGAGTTTTGTACAAATGAAACCAACCTGTCACTTAAATCTGATAGAAGATATTCGGTATCATGTACAATGAGAAAATTAGCGAATGTCGGTGCGACCATCCCAGGTCGAAACAACTTTGACCAAACTTATTTCAGTGACCTGTATATTAAGTTGTTCGTTTTGAACGAGACACGAGGAATACCTTTCAAAACTATAATGCACGTGAGAACCGTGGAATCACACGGTTCCCAATTTTGTAAATATTGTTATCCTTGCTGTCATCTATTGAGATGATGAAGACATCTTTCAATTTATTTCAGCAATACAATTTATTTAATGACCTATAAAAACTATCACCCGTTTAAGATTGATTACTGATTATTCGAGTGTCAATATATAACTTAAAAAAAGACGTCAAATATGAATCGGAAGATGCAACGATGTTATCTATAAATATGTGATAACCATTTTTGTTCTGCAAACACTAACCCCTTTTATTTGACACTTTTTTATGTTTTTATGAATAACAAGTAATGTAAAAAAAATGTTTTTAAAGTCAATTCCTACTTTTTTTCACTATATTGCAGAAAGTCCTTTATAAATAATGTTCATTCATTTTTTTAAGTTTATCTGGCGTCATCTATTGGTAGATACATGCAACTTAAATCTAAAAAAACTAAAATTAATTAATTAAATTTAATTACTGAATTAATATTTGAAAAAACTGTATTAGCATCAAGTGTCATCCACTACAAGTTAAAAAAAATATATTTGAACTGGAGTGTATGACTAAAATGTATTTTATGAACGATTGAAAATTTGAACAAGATATATATAGGGAGAGTGTGAGCTAATAGAAGGAATTGAAAAAAAAAATCATTCGATAGACCACTCAGCTTTAACCAGATCTTTTTCAGTGATCTGTATATAAATTTCTCATTTTGATCTAGATTTAAGGAATACCTTTCAAAGCTAGCGCAAGCGATTTATTCCGAGCTAGTTCCTAATTTTATAAATATTGTTATCGATTGAGATGTAGACATTTTTCGAATAAAATGTATTTAATGATCTATAAAAATTACTATCCGTTGAAGAGTGACTGCTGATTACTCGAGGGACAATATATAACTTCAAAATGCCGACAAGTACGAATCGGGGGATACAATGATCTATATATTAATGTAATAACAATTTTTGCTATACAAACACTAACCTCTACGACACATATTTTGCATTTTTTTCTATGAATAAAAAGCATTCGTTAAACCACTCAGCTTTTACCAGACCTTTTTGAGCTATCTGAATATTAAGTTGTTCGTTTTGATCGAGACACGAGGAATACCTTTCAAAGCTTGCGCTTGATTTATTCCGAAATGGTTCCCATTTTTAAAAATATTGTTGTCTTAACTAATTAATAAAATGCGTAAAAAGACTTATGACTCTTCAATTTTCCGAAAAATCACTTACAACTTGCCACAACCTCGGTTTAGTAAATTTAAGAAAGGTTCATGGAACCAAGGAGGGATGATTTAAAAAAATTTTTAAGAAGCATAACTAGAAAAAATTAAATTTATGAATAAATTGCTTGTAAAACTAGATTCCTGCTATTCTTTTATTCCATATCAGTATGTCTTATCAAAATGGATTAAATTAAGATTATCCATAAGATTAAAACTAATTTTGTAAAGACAAAAAATAATGCTAAATATATAATGGGTAGGAGGGATAAAACTTTCAAAAGAATTTTCGGATTAACTGTTGTGTAATCATGTAATTTTGGCTTGTTTAAGAGAAAATCCCTATTTAAATAACACAAATAATTCCACATTTTTGCAGATTTATGAAATGGGTTATTGCAAGCGTTTTTCATCAAAAAAAGTTTTGTAATACTTACAAGATACACAATATAGGGGACTACGAGGGTGATGAGCATTGCGACGGTACTACTCATGCCCATTCCAAGAGATCTCACGACGGTAGGATACAATTCCGAACTCTGCTGGTATGTGGCCATAAATGTTAAGGCAGCGAAATATTTTCCAAGCATGGAGGATATGATGTCGTTATGAGGGAACTCTGAAAAAAAAAATTACAACTATTAGAATAATTTTTACAGGAATAAAAAGAAATCGATCGAATTAATTAATATCTTAAGCAGAATGTAAGTTAATATTTGAAAAGAATTTTTTGACTAGCCAAAGAAATTATTTGAATCGTTTTCGGAATAAATTATTTCATTTCGTTTCTATTTAATTAACATTATCTAACTTATGTTTATAAAATTACAAAAATAAATGAATAAATAAAAATAAAAATTAGGAAAAGATAATTTTCCCTATTACAACAAGTTTAAGAGAATTATTTCTCATTATTACAACTCAAATATTAATAAAATCCACAATGGAGAATCACACTCTTTTTAAGGGAAGATATTAAAGTTGTAACCATTAAGTGAAGATATTAAAGTTGTAAACATTAAGCTCTTACCAGTGCGTAAGTTCCTCCTAGTGGTTCATCCTCCTACGCACTGTAGCGTTCAGGAGAAATGGCCAATTGGCCTACAGACTCTCACCGGGAGAGGAAGTATACTTCCTGAACCCTGTGCTTATCTGAGTATTGAGTTTTGGCTTATAAATGAAGTCCTTCCCCGAATATATAATTACCTGTCTTTAAATGTGCTAAATATTGCATGTCTGTAATTGTATGAGTGTGGTGTTTGTGCGTGTGTAAATAAAGCTACGAGTCCTCAAACCTGTGCCACAAGCATCTCAACCCAATCACACCAGATACAATCTGGTTGGCCAACCTTAACACTACAAAGTAAAATAATTAATGTTCTGTCATAGCATAAATGAAGACACTTTAGCTAAAACATTCTAAGTTTAATCACAGCTCTTAAGGGGAAAAAAAATACAAAGGATAAAATTATCGTAAATAAATCTATTTTTAGCATAATTTTTCTTTGGAAAGAAAATTAATTCTTGGAAAATCTTTCATTTTTTTTTTATTGTACGACATAAATAACATAAAAAAGCAGGTTCAAAAATGCGGATTCTACAAAGCACATTTTTTACTTTTGTATAATTTAATACATGTAGTTTTAAATTCTTCCTCTATCTGTCATAAAAAAAATTAGAATAGCCCTATAAATAAAACAAATTTGATGTTAGCTCATATAACACACAATTTGCATGCGAACGTGGATTTCGCAAGAAAACCAAGCAAAACGTTACACTTGATGCATATTCATTTATACTTATTTTATGCAAGTTTGACTTTTGTTAAAACATTAACAAAAATAAAAGTCCTTTTTTTTTTTTCACTGGTAATTCTAGTTGACAGGAAATGTAGTCGCTCATTTTTCAAGTTTATTTCATTTTTTTAAGTTTTTTACTGCTGGTTAAAATTTTATCAGTAGAAATTCAATTCTCGAAAGTATTACGTTTTATGGCTACTTTTCTTTCATGAGCAAGAACGGAGACCTGGCTAATGTCCATGAAATAAAAATTAATTTGAAGTAATCTACCTGTCTGTTGAAAATTAGATTAAATTCTACAAATAAAATTTTAATTTCACACATAGTTTTTCTATAAGAAAAGTCTCAGAAATTTAGGTTGTAATATTTTCTATTAAATTGTTTTTGGAAAATGGTAAAATTGAACTGAACATATAAATCCTATCCCGACTATTAATTATATGAACAAATAGGAAATTCTATAATTTTCGCAAATGAAAAATTCAGTATTTGTGGTGTACTTATAAAATCACGTTGCATTCTACTGAAGGATTATGGGATTGCTACTGCTTAAAACAACCTTGTTGTTTTGTGTTGATTCTAACATATTTATGTTGATCCTAACCTTGTTGTTGTGTTGTTTTGTGTTGTTGTTTCCGTATTCCTCTCTATATATATTTCACACCAAACTTTTTCTCAACCTAATTCTTGAATTTTGAAAATGATTTATTAGTTAATAATTAGAATATTTCGTTACTTATGTAAAACTCATTGCAGAGAAAAATAATTAATATGTTTATTTATTAAGCACATTTAATATCGCCAAAGAAATATTAAAATTATACAAGTTTAAAGCTCCAAAAAGTTTGTATTTATAATTCGCTTTAAAAGAAATAATATGATCTTTAATTTTAAACATCCTAAATATTAAGATTTTTTTAAAAATATTTAAATGGACTCTGAAGAAATGACTAAATGTTTATTAAAATGTTTTAAACGTTTGTAAAATTTTTAAATTAATATTATAATAAAATTTATATAAAAGTTTATTTAATTTGCAAGTTAAACGTACATAGTTAAACATGTGAATCAGCAGCCTTCATTATTTTAATTAATTTTAATTAAAATTCGGTAATAGCTTACCTATGGCAGGCAGCATGCACACAACACCAGTGCACAAAAATCCAGCCACAGAGCACCATCTTCTGCCGAAGCGTTCCATTATAATCCAACTGCTCAAATAACCCGGCACCTCGGCAATGCCCAGCAGGAAGAAGTTGATGAATTCATTTCCAGCCAGGTTGGATATATTTAACTGAAGTCCGTAATACGACATTATATTGGCCATCCTGAAAAAAAAAAAACAGTCATAAGATATTCAACATGTGAAAAATAAATGTTTTTAAAAATCACTGAAAACTCAAGTACAAATAGTTTTATTTATAGATTCAATGTTTTTTGTCACTTTTAAAAATATAAATTTTTAAATTAAATAGAAAAAAACTTATTATAAATTCTTAACACATAAACTATAAATTTGTAAGTTCATCATTATAACCAACAAGAATTAGGTTTAGCGGCGACGTTAGAGAAAAAGATTACGCATTCAGTTCACGTCGTAGTGTATTGTGCACAGGGGCGATATGTTTCCTTTTTTTTACTTAAAATGTACTCTAGGTAATGAGGAATCTGCTATATTATAAACGCATAATTTCAACATAAAGCAATGAAAAGACGTTACAGTATTATTATTATTCACATTTGACTCAACAGCCCATGGTGGGTCAAGACCTTCTACCAGATTTCGAAACAAGAGAATTTTTTTTCTTTTTTACAAAATAAATTTGTTAGAACTACGCCCTATCCCCTGGCTTACAGTCCCATTGCAGGAACTACTGTTTAAAGTGGTTTCCGAACCACTACAAACATCCATGGCACCACCAGGAGGCGAACCCAAAGCCTGAAAGACCGAGGTCTACAATGCTACCTACTAGGCCATCAGGCCTTTATTTTAATAATAATTTGTAGTAAGAGGAGGATAAGAGGGTGACAAGGATGTTTGTAGTGGTTCGGAATCACTTTAAGCTGTAGGTCCCGGTCTAATATGAATGTAGAGGATAGGTGTAGGGCTGACAGCCCTACCCAATAAAAAGGAAACATCTCCTGTCTCGAAATCTGCCAGTTAGCAGACGGCCTTGGTCCACCATGGGAATATTGCACCAATGAAGAAATAATAGTAGTAATAATAATAATAAATTATGTGCTACTTTTCAAAGAAGAAAAATAAATCATAGTGATACATGATTAATTTACTTGTAAATCACAGAACGAAGTATTTATTTTTAATGCGCAAATCAAAAAATGCTTTGGATTTGACAAATATATTTTGTTAATATAATGACATCTCTTCCAATATGTATTTGTCACTAGATTAGCAATCAATTAGCAATTACTGCTTCAACGTTGCTTCTTATAAAAGAGATGCCTTTTTGAAAACTTTGTCATAAAAATTAACTTTTATTTATGCTAGATGCAGGAAAAACTGCAGACAATGTACAAACATGTTTCGAAAGTATGCGTCCATCTATTATATGGCCCTTGTTAAGCAATCCATCCATAGTTGGTTAAATCATGAAATACCCGTTAACAAATTCAATCTCTACACTTATGGTGGATTAAGACTGCTAACGTAAAATTTATCCTTTCCCTTTTTGTACATACTATTTAGAGAAAAAAAATATTATTGAATATCATAATGACTTACAATATTTAAATATAATTTATGATTAGATCACTTTAAAATATTCAGATAACAAAGATCTCATGCAATTTATGCACCTAGAATGCAGTCTAAAACCACAGTTGAAGCAAGAAAGAATGTATAACAAAAAGAGATGAAGGTAATGAATAAAAATTGAGTATCAGGATACAATAATTTATTTTGACTTCTTTTCGAAACAAAAGTGCTTTTCACTCGCAAAAACAATAATTTAATCACAACATTAATCAAACCAGAAGAGTTTTAAAGTTATATAACTATGTTTTATCGTTATTTAATTTTTTACACCATATTAAGTCGGCTATATACCCATTTGCAATATTCTTCTTCTTCTTCATTGGCACAACAGCTCCATCGTGGGCCCAAGGCCGTCTGTCTACTAGCTGATTTCGAGACAGGAGATGCTTTTTTTTATGAGCTACAGTTGTCAGCTCTACTCCCTACAGTCACATTAGACCGAGACCTATGATTTAAAGTGGATTCCGAACTACTGCAGACATCTATGGCACTACCGAAACTCGAACCCGTGGCACGAGAGCCAGAGAGCTACTTACTCTGCCATTGGCCCATTTGGTATATTGCAGCCAAGAATATTTTTTGTTCTTGAAAATCAAAAGTTTAAGAATTATGAATAAAGATTAAAGGATATTAGAACAATCGTTAAAGTTACAAAAAAAATGATAAAATTCAAAATATTTTAATTTTATCATTAAGGAAATTTTCGTCCAAAATTTTTAATACAGAGAAAAAGTTATATATTCTGTTTTTGGCTTTTTAAATTTTATATATGTAAAAATCTGCTTTAACTTTTTTTAAAGTTTTCCGATTGTTAATATTAGTAAATAGGATTAACTTAAGTAGGATTTAAAGAATAAATTCACAACAAAACATGTATTAATTTTAAGTAAAACAGTGACGAAATAAAAAAAAAAAAATATTCATGTAATTTAATTCATAATAGTCATTAATGCTGTTAATGTATTTAAATTTTTAGTAAATAGGATTATCTTAATTAGTATTTACATGAATAAATTCAAAATAAACATGCTTATTTTTTATAAACTCGTAAAAAAAAATGGTGACGAAATAAAAAAATATAAATAAATTTCATGTTATTGATAATGTTTATTAATGTTGTAAACTTATTAAAGGATTAAAATTTCTTCCTTATTGTCTAAATTATATTTAAAAAAACGTGATGAACATTATAAATGTTTTGTATAATCTGCTTTTGTATAATTTCTTTCGCAAGTTTCATATAAATCATTTCTTTAAAACAAATACTGTAATTTATACTGCCCTTGGCTAATGTAAATTTGGCATATTTGGCTAGTAAATTACAGCATCGGGACATTCTCTTTGGTGAGGGTTTCCATAAAAATTATGAATGTAGAGGCATTTAATTGAAGAAGGAGTTTTGTACTGGTAGGAGGAATGTCTGCTCCAAGTTTGAATTTTGTCAGTTATTTTTATAAAGTTGTTTTAAATAATCTTCTTGATTATTTATAAAGAAAAAACTAAAAAAAAAAAAAAATACTTTCCGCTAAAAATAATTGACATTACTTCATGTAAGAGAAAATTAAACAATCTTCTAAATGTAAAGAAACATAACTTCTGTGAACTACAGAATAGAACTCGCAGTTGGACTTTTATAAAAGATGACACAACGCGACGAATTGATAATTAAATGATTCAGATAAATATTTACATATCTCTAGCAAATATAAAGATTACAAATCGAAGGAAAAATGTCGTCTGTTTAGTTTTAGCCATATTTCATAAATGAAAATTTAATCTTTCCGATTTACATCACCTTAAATTCATCATATTTTTAAATAAAATTATGGAATGAAAAATGTTCTTTAAAATTGAAAGTTTTGTTAGTTTTCTGCCATGATGAGTATTATCCGAGACCTTTTATTTTTTTAAAGTTGAAAATTACGCTCATGCGTTTAGTTTGTCGCTCTATGGTTTTTTTTTGGCACACTTTAGGTAATTAGACCAAGATCTACTGTTTAACGGGGATTCTGAACTACTAGCAAACATCCATGCCGCCGCCAGGATTCGAACCTGAAGCCTGTGGTACCAAAGGCCAGAGAGCTAGTTAATTGGCCATCAGGCCCCATCGTCCATGTGTTGCACAGCGATGCGAAATATAGGAAAAAAACTATGGTTGTAGTGGGCATTTTGGACAACCAGATTGTAACTGGGTGTGGCTGGGTTGTGATACTTGATGAGGCTCAGATTGGAGAACTCACAGCTTTATTTACACATGCACAAACACTACACACATACAATAAGATACATACAATATTTAACACATTTAAAGACATAATTATAGATTCGTGGAAGAAATTCTAAACCTAAACTACGATACTCAGACACGCGCAGGGTGAGAGAAAGATATTTACTCTCCGTGTGGGAGTCTGTAGGCCAACTGACCATTTCTCCTGAACGCCACAGGGCACGGTGTAGGAGGAAAAATGGTTACATGGTGCTTTTTTTTAATATTGCTTTCCAACATTTAATATTAAAATTGTCCTTAATACTAATATGAGATCTTGATAGCATTTGTCGAAAAGAAAATACATATGCGTCGTTATACGCTACATTATTTATCAAAATAGTATATCCAGATATTATGTATAAAGATTGTATAAGTAAACTTAAGATATATTAATTGTTGCAGCAGATTCAATCAGTCAAAAGAATAACATGATGTCATCTTGTCCCAATAAAAAGACTATTTTAAGATTTTGAATATTTCCTCTACGAAAGCATTATTGTAGAGCTAATTAATTAACATTCAGTTCACTAAAATGTAGATTTAAAATTATTTTTTTAATCAGATTTTCGGTTTTTGAGATTTGGAAGGAATATAAAATATAGTTTCTAAAAAGAAAAAAATTTCAAAGTTATTTGGAAATTTTCTATTTAGGGAATAATAAATTTTGTCACTCCTTTCTACAACCCATCTTGAATGCACAATGCCGCGTAAAATTGAATTTCTTTTAAACTGAGTTGGTCCTTATATTCGTAAAATGTTGGGAAAGAACTCTGGCGCTTGGTGCAACAGGTTTCGGGTTCGAGTCTCCGACTGTGCCATGGATGTTTGTGATAGTTCTGAATCCACTTTAAACAGTAGGTCTCGGTCTAAAATAACTGTACAGAGTTGGGAGTAGGAATAACAAGGATATCCTGCCCGTAAGAAACATCTCCTGTCTCGAAATCTGCCGGAAGAAGACGTCCTTTGCCTACCATGGGGATGTTGCGCCAATGGAGAAGAAGTTGGAAAATAACTAAATTCAATGGCTTAAGTGGAGCACGAATAGTTGGGTTTCCATAAGATAAACAATGTATTTTTCATAAGTACCACTGGGACACGAATTGAGATTTATGTATTTTAACTTACACATTGTTAACTCCATGAGCTCTATGGTATCACAGAGTATATAATAAGACAATAACAAGGCAATAATAAAAAAAATAAGGTAATAATAAGAATAATAAGGCAATAATAAGAAATATCGAACAAAGAATAGGAAGCATATAGATTTTTTTTTAACATAATTACCGAAATTTACTTACCAGCAAAACGTAATGATGATAAACTTTTTCCTGAGTTGAGGATACCTCAATAAATCCAATTGTAATCGTCTAATGTCGATGTACGGTTTACCCATGGTTATCTGCATTTTTTGTATTTGCATTATTGGTACATGAAATGGCAGCAGACAATGTCAAAAAGAGTGTTGGCATACCAAATTGTCGGATTTGAGCACAAACGCGATTTTTTTCATTTTCAAAGTGAGCCGGACTGCATTTGATCATCTTCATGAACTTGTATGCCTGATTTTTGTAAAAGAGTTGACGTAAACATAGTTGGTCTTGAACTTGTTGCGCGATCAAAGAGGAATCGGTATGAATTTTGTTTCGAAGACAAATTTGTATACTACTTAAAAGAAGTTTATGTAAATTTTTTTGATGGCTGTACTTTTTTTTGAGGTGTAGCACCTCGACGATCATAACGTCTCAATTCAGATTTAACAATCTCCGAGTAGGTGGGAGGTTTCTTTCTCGTAAAACGACGCAAATCACCACAGTAGATTCTTGGGTAAGAGAGCTCTTCTGCAAGATCATCAAACAATACTGACAAAGGCATTTGGTCTTCACCAGGTGCTAATGCCAATCCAGCATCAATGTTGGTATTGAGTTTATTAATGACCGTCTCGGCTGGAGCGGGATTTACGAATGGGTCGTCATAATCATCGCCGTCTATATCAGACTCATCGTTCTCTTCCGAAGAGATAGGATTCAGGTCAGCGAAAGCATTTGAACCTTCAGGAAACGATTCTGTTCGAAATTTTTCGAGCCATTCCAAATCGATATTAACGTTTTGTGATTGGTATAAAGGCTTGTTCATTAGATACAAAGCCGCATTGTAAACACGATTGGGATTAACGCATTGATACATAAAGTGCGATTTGAAAGAGAGACGTTTCTTCAATTTCACGTAGATAGTGGCTGAATCGTTTACATTGCGATGAAGACAGTCGACCGATTTGTGCAAGTCGTTAGGAACATTCGTAACGGATCCCTTGATACCATATTGACGATCCCGACCAAGCTCTCGTATTTGCATGAAAGGGATACGAAGAGCAACGAGACGCTCTTCCAAGTCATTCAACTCAGACAAACAGGAGGGTTGCTCAGGATATCGAAAGCCATAATTCGCTGCAAGATTTGGAACGTTGCGTTTAAGAATATCATCGCTGCATGTTTTACAAAAGTCAGCTTCATCCAAGTCGACAGAGAAAATTATTGCAATTTGATTTAAAGAAACGTTCTTCGACTTTGAGCCACTGTTTCTCATGAGAGTAGTCGTTTAAATCGGAATGAGTATTGTTCAAGAAGCAATGGGAGCAGGAAGGAGTAACTGAAGAGGACGAATTAAAAGTATCCTTGAGAGGACAAGAACAGGAGGGAGAGTAAAGAGAAGGAGTTTGAACACATTTCGTGTGTTTAATATTGTCATCGTGAGGGTTGATAGCCTGTTGACGCTTGAGAGTTCGACGCTCCCGTTGAAGGGCATTTTGGCGAGCACGAGTTTCAGGCTTCGAACGGGCTATTCTTTCACGATCATGCGCTTTAACATTGTCTTCCATTGTTGTCAACATTGTTTCCAATTTCCATTGTTTCTTTTTTGGCATAAATTTATTTCGGATAGGACATCATTTCAGGTCGTTACCGAAAACAATACCCATTGGATACCCATGGGGATTATTTTTAAAATTATAAAAAGAATAAATTATTTTAATAAATAATAATAATTAATAAATAATTTTAAATTAAAAAATAAATTATTAAATTAAAAAATAAATTATTCAATTAATAAATAAAATTAAAAAAATACGGAATATTTAAATAAACTATTTTTAAAAGACTTTTTAGAATGTTAGTTAACGTCACAATTTAAAAACGTTATTAACGCGACAGCACAAATTTGACATCTGCAGAATTTTTTTATGATTTTATCGTTGGAATAAAAAGTTTGTTTCCACCACAGACGAAAGACAACCACAATAAAAGGTAAGTTAGATGACGCCGTTCTCGATGCCTGTACTGCATAACCGTAAAATTCTCATGTTCTGAATTTTATTGTTTTATGTACTGCTTTAAATTTTGTGAAAATTATATTGTATGACATTTATATTATTTTTATGAGAAATAAATCAAACGTATGTAAGTATTACCTGATTTGATTATCAATATTTTTTTTCTACGAAATGTAATAATTTTGTTTGTAAGTTATTACAATTTATATTCAAAAAAATGAATGCACAAGATTTAGTGTATAATATTAAACGATCGTTTGCATTTGTATTTTATTGTGAATTTTTTAATTCATTTATTATTATTATATCCCGATTTTATATTAATTGTATTGCATTTTATCAATGCGCATTCAGCATTAAAGCTGCCATTAGACATTCACAGTAAACCAAACGCAATATATAATATTAGAAAAAAAAAGCGGAATGGCTGCAGTGTTGCAAAAAAGTTCAATTATTGTCTGGGATGAGTGTACTATGAATCATAAACATTCTCTTGAGGCATTTCACAGAACTATGCAAGATTTAAACGGCAATAATCGACTCTTCGATGGTGCTGTTTAACTACTATCTGGTGATATCCGGCAGACATTACCTGTCATTCCTCGCTCTATGTTTGCTGATGAGATTAACGCATGTTTAAAACAATCATTTCTATGGAAAAACGTTGAAACACTTCGATTGACCATAAATATGCGAGTACAA
>BPLQ01013793.1:0-22584 GCA_021605075.1 Caerostris darwini
ACTGCTCTCACCGTTCAGCATAATCCCTGTGTACCTGGTTGAATGAGTCTATAGGACTCTGTTTACTTTTAATTATTTTGGCATCGACAACTGGTCCCTAATTGTACTGAATTTAAATTTAATTTGAACTTCTTTTATTTTGTATCTTACTTTTATTATTATTAGTATTTTTATCTTTTTTTTGAGTACCATTTAACTTGAATTTTTAGAAACTTTATCTTGTATTTCCACTAACATTAATTAAGCAGACAATTAAAATTTAAAGCATATTTATGAATTAAGATGAGGAGGTTTAAGGGGTATTTCCCCTGTTGGTACTCCGTAATCGGTACGCCAGTTGCCATCACTGTGCCTAGAGCTGCGTTGCCTCTTTACAGTTCAGGAATGATATGACTGAGAAGTCTGAATGGGCTCTGTGACGCTCTACAGTCATATGAGACCGGGACGTACAGTTTAAAATGGATTCCGAACCACTACTGGCGCCGCTGGGATTTGAACCCGAAACCTGTGGTACCGAGCACCAGAGAGCTAGCCCCTCTGCCATCGGGCCACCTATGCATTTGTTTGTTTTATGGGAGAAAAGTTTGAAAATCCCCTCCCCCCCAAGCAAACTGACTAACGATGCAATGCTATTTACATATATTATGATTATCGCCAACTAGACTCCTTGTTTCTATAGCAAAATATAATAATTTTCATTTTTTTTCCTATGAAAGAAGTTGAAATTTATCTATCTAAGTTGTGTAAAAAATAAGTTGTGTGATTTCAAAAAGATTTTCAGATCAGAGTAGGCAGCTAGTGGTTTGATAGTTCTGTAGTTGATAGTTGATAGTTCTGTAATGTATACTACGAATGATTTTAATTTTTCGTACTTTTAAATACTATTTTTTCTTTTTTTGTATATTTTTTGTAATTTGTACAATTTTCTAATAGTATATTTAAATTAAAATTCATGCAAGTTGGCAGCTATAATATTCATAATGGAATTAGACTTAATTTATCGTATTATTTCAATTTAAATTCGAATTAGTCAAAATTTTGATGTTTTTGTTTTCAAATCTTGTATTCAGACTTTCTGTTAAAAAAAATTTCTCTTAGTACCTGTGCTGGAACGATACAAATCACTCATAATTTGTCCAATTTTATTAAAATCATGTGTAAAAAACAGATGTCCGTTTGATTTTTTACTAGCAGAAAATTAAGCACAGCTTAAAGACAAACGCTAGGAAAACAGATGGAAAAAGACACGACATCAATTACTAACAGAGGACAAAGAAAAATAAAGAAAATTTGTGGGATCTTTTAATTGGGCTTATGGAATAATATAGGGTTTTTGTAAATTTTTGCAGCTCTGCAGAAATTGCTACATGTTGTTCAAGTGTCTTCTAATTGTTTCAAGGAAGATTGATCATCAATAACAGGTGGGCTGAAAGGTTCGTAGGCTGACACATAGATGGCACTACTAATATTAAATACATACAAATTTTAGTTAGCCCTAACCTTTAAAAGACACGTGTATCAATTTGACAGCTGTTGCACTATTAGTATGGGAGTTATAGCATTTTTAGTGTCCACTCGGCTGACTGTCGATTGGACTCCGGTGTGAAATGATGGAGCCATGTTTCATCCATTGTCACATATCGACTCAAAAATTCGGGTTTATTACGATTGAGTAGCTACAAACACTGCTTAGAATCATCAATTCGTTGTTGTTTTGGGTCGATTGTGAGCTCTGCGCGGCACCCACTTTGAACAGAGCTTTCGCATATCCAAATATTCATTCACGATATGTCTAACACGTTCCTTTGATATCGTTAGGGTCTCAGCTATCTCAATCAACTTCACTTTACGGTTATCAGAAATTATTTTGTGGACTTCTTTGATGTTTTCGTCGGTAACAGCCTCTTTGGGGGGTTCCACTGCGTGCATCGTCCTCGGTGCTCATTTCGCCTCGTTTAAATTTAGAGAACCACTTCTCTACGGTTGATTTTCCTGGTGCAAAGTCCGAATAATGTTTCTCAAGCCAAGCCTTGGCTTCAATAGTATTTTTTTTCTCCAAAAAGCAATGTTTTATTAACACACGAAATTCCTTTTTATCCATTTTTTCAAACTAACAAAAGTTGCTTCACTAAAAACGCTGTAACTCACATACTAATAGTGCAACAACTGTTAAATTTATACACGTGTCTTTTGAAGGTTAGGGCTAACTAAAATCATATGAATTTAATACTAATATCGCCATCTATGTGTCATCCTATGAACCTTTCAGCCCACCTGTTACTTCAAAACTCTTCTCCAAGTCTGTGTCTTAAAAATCCTCAGCTTGTCAATGTTTTTCTTTTCTTTTTTTTTGCTTCATTCATTCTATATGGGGGGAGGGGGGTGAATGGCCGAGTGGCTCTGGAGCTCGGCACCACAGGTTTCGCGTTCGAGTCCCGGCGGTGGCATGGATGGTCGTAGTGGTTCGGAATATATTTTAATACATACGTCCCAGTCTCATATGACTGTTGAGCGTTGGGCGTAGAGCTGACAACCCTACCCCGTGAATAAAAAAAAAACATCTCTCGTCTCGAAATCTACCAGTAGGTAGACGGCCTTGGCCGACACTGGGCTGTTGCGTTAAAGATGATGATGATGATGTATGTAGGGCTTTTTTTATAGAACAAAACTTAATACAATAAATCAAATAAATTACACAATTTAAACGCTGCATAATTATAAAAAAACTACTAATGATCTAAAAATTAGCAATTATTGTAGATTTACAACACATTTTAGTAACATATACTTTAATATAAAGTTATATATGAATATTAATGATAATTATTAAGAAAATAGAACATTACTAAATTAAATATTGTCTAGCCGTAGCGAGTTTCATTTTTAATTATTTTCATTAAAGGCTTTTTGGTGAACTTTTTGGACTAAAAAGGAATGATACTCCTAGTTAGTTCGCTGTTAATTTTTAATGAATAACTTATTGAATGGCATGGGTGAGGCTGGTTTCGAAAGATCAGTAACCAGCAGGATTTTCAGAGTAAATATTGTTGTCGGTTTGGTGCTGTGTTTGTTTTGTTCTCCATTTTTGGTGGTTGAATGTGTGTGCAGGAAGCCTACTTATCATGGAAGTAACTCTAAAAGAAATGCTGTTTTTCAACGTGTGAAATAAAATAAAAATTGTGCATTGATATGTTTGGAAAATAAATGCATAATAAAATTAATTACGTAACAAAAATTATTTATTTAAAAGAAGTAGGTAATAAACTAATTAAAATGGCCAAAAAAAATGTCAGACCTTTTGGAAAGTCTATATGTAACCGCTTTATTGCTGTATATGGGGTTCTCCATAGTATCAATTCGTAATACGGCTCTTGTGAGAGAGAATAATTACACTATAAAAAGCATATCTATAAGATATTTTAATTTTAATTTTTAATTTTAACTTTTATTAAAATAAAAACCTAGAATAATTCAAAAACAAAAAGTAAAGGTTTTGGAATTTTGCGGTAATTTTTTTTCAATAATCATTTGTTTCACTGGGATATTTTCAAAGAAAAAATATTTCACTTTATTAATCAAATAAATGAAATAATAGAAAGAATAAAGGTTTTACAGAATAATAAGTAATCAAACGTTATATAATATGAGATTTTAGATATTCGGTTTTTGAGTCAGCGCATCATACTGAAGCTTTTATAGCATTTTGTCTTGCTGAAATTTTTATCTCCTAATATCTGTTTATAATCTATTGTATTTTTAGAAGTATCACATGATTCGCGAGACAATGATGATAAAGACACACATGATTCGTATCGAGATCATTTGATTATTAAAATTAGTATTGATTATTTCATTATTATTATTAAAACATATTCTAATCCGTTTGTCAAGTTCAAGGTATTTTAATTAAATTATTTAATCATATATTAGAAATAAAATAGCTTTTATCACGCAAAAAAAATTTTTTTTTTCCATTAAAAAACTTTTTTTTTCTGTACATTTTAGATCATTCTTTGCATTCTTATAAATAAAAATTTCTTATAAATAATAATTCTCTTAATTAAGAACTCCAGTTTATTTGTCACGTATTAATGATTTAACATTATATGATATTTTTAATAACTTAATGTTACGAGTAAATTAATAAATTGGGTAAATTTCCATAATTGCTTTAAAAAAAATGGGAAAATAATGCACATGGAAAAAAATGAAGCTTACAAGATCTTTTAGGTTGTTTATTTTATGATCAATACATTATTATACTAACATTATACACTGAAGTGACAAAAGTCATGGGATACCTCTTAATATCGTGTCGGCCCTCCTTTCGCCCGGCGAAGCGCAGCAACTCGACGTGGCATGGACTCAACAAGTCGTTGGAAGTCTTCTGCAGGAATATTGAGCCATGCTGTCTCGATAGACGTCCATAATTGTGAAAGCGTTGATGGTGCAGGATTTTGGGCACGAACAGACCTCTCGATGATGTCCCATAAATGCTCGATGGGATTCATGTCGGGCGATCTAGGTGGCCAGATCATTCGTTGGAATTGTCCAGAATGTTCTTCAAACCAATCGCGAACAGTTGTGGCCCGGTGACAAGGCGCATTGTCATCCATAAAAATTCCATCGTTGTTTGGGTACATGAAGTCCATGAATGGCTGCAAGTGATCTCCAAGTAGCTGAACATAAGCATTTCCAGTCAATGTTCGGTCCAGTCGCACCAGAGGACCAAGTCCATGCCATGAAAAAACAGCCCACACCATTACGGAGCATCCACCAGCTTGAACAGTGCCTTGCTGACAGTTTGGGTCCATGGCTTCGTGGGGTCTGCGCCCCACTCGAACCCTACCATCAGCTCTTACCAACTGAAATCGTGACTCATCGGACCAGGCCACGGTTTTCCATTCATCTAGGGACCAACCGATATGCTCACGTGCCCACGAGAGTCGCTGCAAGCGATGTCATTCTGTCAGTAAAGGCACTCGAGTCGGTCTTCTGCTGGAATAGCCCAAGAAAGTCAAATTTCTCCGCACAGTTCTAACAGACAAGTCCCTTGTACGTCCCACATTGATTTCTGTGGTTATTTGACGCAGTGTTGCTTGTCTGTTAGAATTTACGACTCTTTGCAGACGTCGCCGGTCTCGGTCGTTAAGTGCAGGCGGTCGACTACTTCGCTGTCCATGGTGGGATGTTATGGCTGGAATTTCATACTCTCGGCACACTCTTGACACAGTGGATCTGGGAATGTTGAATTCCCTAACGATTTCCGAAATGGCATGACCCATGCGTCTAGCTCCAACTAACATTCCGCATTCAAAGTCTGTTAATTCCCGTCGTGCGGCCATCATCACGTCAAAACCTCTTCACATGAATAACTTGAACAGAAATGAAAGCTCATCGAAAGCACTGCGCATTTATACCTGTTCTACGCGATGCTACTGCCATCTGAAAATTAGCATATTGCTATCCCATGACTTTTGTCACTTCAGTGTATAAGATTACATACAGCATATCATATTGACACCTTACCATAAAATGGGTGCATTTTCCATTTTTAATAGTTTTCTTAACATGACTTATTTGATAGAAGGGATAAAGATTCATTTTAATTTAAATAACAATACAAAATAGTACTCTAGAACTTACATATATGGATATTAATAATTAGATTCTAAGTTCAGTGAGGAAGCAAAATGAGATACGAGTCCAAGAGACCTGCAATTTCCAGAATATTGCTGTGCCCAAAAAGTAAGACCAATTATTTTTTTTTCAAAAGCTCTTTATTTATTCTTCTATATTTACTTCATCGCCTTCAAAGTAATCCCTTCCGGACACACAATGCACTTATGCCAACTTTTTTTTTCAAGCTTCAATGCATGCTAAAAAGTCATCGGCAGGGATGGCCTTCAAAGAGCGCGGCGATTCACGTTGAATCTCTTCAATCGACCCAAAACGGTGTCCCCGGTGTGGTCTTTCGAGTTTAGGGAGCAGCCAGAATTCGAACGGGGTGAATACGATGGTTGTGTAACGATATGGGTTTCATTTTTGGCGAAAAAGTCGAATAACGAAGAATCAATGCAGTGTGAGCTGGCGCATTCAGTGTTTTCGGTATCAATCGAGATTTGACGCGTTTGAAGCCCAAAATGGAATTGACTGATTCTTTTGAAATTCCATCATCATCAGCAAGGTTTCTAATTGTAAATCGACGGTTTGCAAGCACCAAATCTTTGAGGTTGATGGTTCAACGCCTTTCTCTGCCTTCTTTGAACTGTTTATACCACTACTAAACATTTCTTTCCGATATGGGAATGCTCACCGAATGCCTTTTGCAACATTCTATACGTTTTCGCAAACAAAATTGAATGCAAATTTCTTTGCTCAATGAATTCAGACATTCCATAAATCGCCGGAATCAGTTTTAGCGTCTCACAAAGCCAAGCGTAACTCAAACACTAATGAATATTTTGACGTGAAATTTCACGCAGATGTCAAAGACAGTGGCAGCAACCTGAAAAAGAAAAAAATTTAAATTCCATAAGCCTCGGGAATTTTAAATTGAAAATCGTCTTACTTTTTGGACACCGCAATATATGATGTGCAAACGATTAAGTGCATAAATGAAACAATTTAATAAGTATTCACCTAGTAAAAAGGATTCTAGGTCTACATTGTTTCTCTGATTAGTAAATTGGCCTCTTTATTTCGAAAGGATTCAATCATGCACGTTATACAACATGAATTAATTATATTGATTTTCTTCGTTTAAAATGAATCATAAACAAATATCAAATAACCTCACTTTTTAAAATAAATAAACATTTCTTTTTTTATGGCCACAAGGACCAAAAATTACACACTTTAATCCTGTTATATCAACCTTAGTACTTTTTAAGTGAATAAATGCAAGATAATTTTAAAATTAAACCTTTTTTATATACTACATAACTGCTTACATTGCTAGTAGTGTTCTGCTTAAGAAACAATGCTCTACAACTATTATATTAGCATTCACAATAAATCAAATTCACACTTACTTCTGAATAGGTTGATATATTTAATGGATTTTATTAATTCATATATGTAGAAAAATTCTCAGATTTGATTTATACAGCAAAAAACAACAACAATTACCAGTGTTTTCATATTTATTTCAGATTTATTCAAGACTAAATATGTTTTATTTTGATGATGGACCTCCGATGAATGGCGCGTTAGTTTTTCCTAACTAAGATAAGTTGGTTTTAAACCCAACAAGATAACCTAATCGAAATTCTTTGTGGCTATGCAAGTGATGGGTTCATTAAATCTCTAGGACAAAAAGTTCTTTAATTGAGCTTACGGAAGGATATGATGCAACATCATCAACATGATATCCAGATCTTGTGATGGTAAAATGTAGGTGCAAATTTGGGGACGAAATTATGTACATTAACTCTGAAGTATACCTCTGCTAACATTGAATCAGCAACAGATCTAATATTCTTAAAGCGAAAGACCTCAGTTCAAAGAGCCTCTAATTCTAAAAAAGCTTTTTTTATGATGCATTTGGAATTTGGAAATAGATTTTTTAAATCTTGCAAAGTATTTACTGATTAGCCATACAAAAAAAGCAGAATTAATTACCATATCACAAGGCACAACTGTAGAACAAATGAATGAAAAATGTAAAAGCTCAGCTGATAAAACAGTACAAAAAATATTAAAATTAAAATTAATGTTTCGAAGAAATATGTAAATACTCTGTAAGTATAAACAAGGTTTATTGACAACAAGTGCCTGATATTGTTATTGCATCAAGCGCTTTGATCAAAAATCATTCGTTATCAAAACGGCAGACATGTAGTGAAGATATAAAGTTTTGCTCTGTATCAAGAAAAGGAGAAAAGTTATGGTACACTGCATCCACTCTATGCTACCACAATGCTCTTCATCTTCATGAGCACAATATTAGGAATTTCCGATTTACAATGTCAATTTCTTCCCTGGTTTAGACATGCAAGTGTAACAGGTGGGCTGAAACGTCCATAGGCTGACACATAGATAGCGCTACTAGTATTAAATCCATATGATTTTTAGTTAGCCCTAAAATTCAAAAGACACGTGTATAAATTTGACAGCTGTTGCAATATTAGTATGTGAATTATAGCATTTTCAGTGTTCATCACGTGCAGTTGTTATTTTTAGTGTTCATCCGCGACACCCACTTTGAACAGAGCTTTCGCATATCCAAATATTCATCCACGATATGTCTTACACGTGTCTTTTGAAGATTAGGGCTAACTAAAAATCATATGGATTTAATACTAGTAGCGCCATCTATGTATCAGCCTACGAACTTTTCAGCCCACCCGATATGGTTTGTATTCACCTCGATCCCGGAGTGCACCATGGGAAAAAAACTTGTCTGGAACACTATACCCATACTATGCAACCATAATTTGGAACTAACACACCAGTCAAGTGTCTGGGAAATTGATGCTCATTCACCTTCATAACACAATGGAAGTGCATTCAGATTTACAGTTTCGTCTCTTTCTTCCCTGCATAGACGCGGAATTCGTTTACAGAATAGTTAGCAGAATTCGAATACATTATGAAAGAATACATTAGAACTGAATACATTATCTAATAGAACACTTCAGCTGTATTTAGGTAAATAAAAGTTATGATATCTTTTCAAAATTGGTAACCAAAATTTTTCTCGTACGTTTAATAAAACTGTGGAAGTTTAAGATCTATGAGAGTGTGGTGTAGGACTTTTAAAACACAAACAGGAAAAATTCTAGCGGAGCAAAGTAAAATATTTGATATTCCTAGTAAAAATATTTCATCGTTTAGAAACCAAAAACATAGAATATGTGTAACTAAATAACATATCGTTTACAACTACAGTCTTGATTTTTGACTAAATCTCTGAATGCAATGAACCAGATGAAATACGACTTGCAACTTGCTTTTCTAACTTCTTCTACTTCAGTTTCTGAATTAAACGAAGCAACCTCCTGCAGTTTGCTTCAATGATGTCGACGAAGGCCCACACTGAGATTCCCAACCAGCAACCGATCAAACCTCCGATGTAGCTGAACAGTTCCCACATCTGTAACAATTAATATTTAGAAATTAAAATTTATTAATAAAATTAAAATTGATTGATAAATTTATTAAGAAATTAATATTTAATAAAATATAGTAAAAAATTAATATCTGATTAACTATTTTTGAATTGCTAAAAATTGAAGATAAAATAAATATATTTTTATAAGTAAGAACTCTTCTTGCAAAGTTTTAATGTGTTGTTATGTAACAGTAGTAATTTACGTTAGTAATATAATTTTTTTTTAAAGTCAATTCCTACTTTTTTTTCATTATATTGCAGAAAAGTCCTTTACAAATAAAGTTGAAATTTTCCCCTTACATCTGGCGCCATCTATTATTAGATATATGCAACTTAAATCTAAAAAAAAATTAAATTAACTAATTAAATGTAATGAAGGAATTAGTATTTGAAAAAACTGTATTAACATCCAGTGTCATCCACTACAAGTTAAAAAAAATGTATTTCAAATCGAGCGGGTGAATAAGAAGTATTTTATTACCGATTGAAAATTTGAACAAGATATATATAGGGAGAGTGTGTACTAATAGTAGGAATTGAAAAATATATATAGAAGTTGAATGATTCACATTTTTGTAGTAACATTAAAATTTAATATTAAAAAATTTATCTTAAGCAATAAATATAATACATAATTTAATAATCAACCAAAAGATGATTATTAAAGAAACTAAAGTATGTGACAAATTCCAAGATGGATGTAGATTAAAAATACTTACTCCATATCGAGGGATGTGTGTTATCACAGTAACATCTCTGTCTATTAGAGAAATTTCAACGTCGATTCTGTTCCTAAGGAAAAAAAATGTCTTTGTAAATAAATATTTTTCATTAAAATACAAGGATCCCAGAATTAAGGGGCCTAACTTTAAGAGAAAGCAAATATACACGTAATGAAGCATTTTTTTTGTATAAGCATGTGGGGGTGAGAAATTATACGCTTTTGAAGCTGAGTACTTTCAAAGCTTCTCTGCGAATGCACTTTTCACAGATGAGTCACCTTTGGGAGTGACGGAGTTGTTAATTTTCCCGATTTCCATTTGCAGGTCACCTCTAGCCACCATGCCACATGTTCACATGCTTTTCTCTTTTAATGAATACGGGTAATTAGTCTATATTTGCTACCACATTAGCTCAACAACACGATGTATCCCATTTTTCTGGGAGATGCATTACCAGAATTACTTAATGATACCCCAATCGCCATTCGAAATGTAATGGGGGTTTAGAACAGGGATGGGCAAACTATGGCCCGCGGGCCAACCCCGGCCGCCGGAAGGTTCTATCCGGCCCAAGGATAGAATTTTAATTTGCCGGTCCGAGGCAAATTAAAAGAAAATATATATTTATATATTATATAACCATCTCTTTTTCTACTTTGATTAAATATTTTTTTTTCTCCCTTTTTTTCAAAGGGATTCTCTATTTTTTCCTTACTAAACATAAATCGTCGGAAATAGCAAGCACAGACAGCTTTCAATCGGTAAAGTGTTAAAAGCGGAAGTTCTTTGTTAGTTATAGCTGTAGATTGGCGCCAACAAGCGTTATCTCTTTCTCTGGGAGCAGACATATGGGAATCCAATATAGGTGAATGAGACCTCACATGTGATAGACTGCTCATTTTAAACTCCAGACAGCGGCTTTTTCTTTTGGCGCGAGTTCTAATATTATTGATTGCGTAAGGAAAGATTGCGGGCATATAGCATCATTGTGAATAGTGGTGAAATTATTAAAAATATAGCGTAGTGCTTGTTTGGGTTATTAGTAAAATATTTCAAAAATAAAGTATATATATTATTGGTTAATAATGTTATGAACATTATGGCAGTAATAAATGGTTATTAATATTCTAAATATTATTTTTTAAATTTTAGAAAAACCCCTTTAAGCTCCAACAGAGGAGTCCAGCCCATTTATGCTCTAAAGTGCAAAGTTACCTCAATGTCACGTTTGGCTCTCGATGGATTGGACGAGGTGAACCAATCGTTTGGCCAGAAAGTTCTCCCGACTTTTTAAGTGTTAATGTTTTCTTATAGAGACATCTCAAAGTACTAATCCAAGAAACTCTAATGAACAGTAATGAGGACCCAGTTCGTCATTGCGAAACATTCAATCGTTGCTACAACTGCTCATGAAACACCAGGCATCTTCGAAACGGCACTACAATTGCTTGCTAGATATTTCCAGACCAGTATCGATGTTGGTGGTGGCGCATTTGTGGATTCATTGTAATTGTTATGTAAATAAAAAGACGATTATTTTCTTCAGCATTACAGCAGTCTTCTAGCTTACAATTTTTTTAACTCATGGACATTACTATACATAAAAATAATGATAATTTACGTATATTTTGCTTTTCCTTAAAGTTCGGTTGATGAATTCAGGGACACTCTGTATACACTCGCCAATTTTGATTATGAAAATATGTAAAAAATATTTTTATAACATAAATTTATATATTTATAATATAATACATTTTTGTAACTCCATCTGGAGCTTTTTGATATGTTGTTGTTGTTGTTGTTTCTTATCCCACTTATTAGACATCTAGCCCAAGCTCACGTGCCCATACTGTACTCATGGTTGAAGGGGAAGGAAGCAGTTTCTGTTGCGATGGAGCACCCGTAGGTAGAAGTCTGACTTTGGCTCCGTGACGCTCTACAGTCATAGGAGACCGGGACCTAAAGTTTAAAGTGGATTCCGAACCACTACAAACATCCATTGCCCCGCCGGGACTCGAACCCGAAACCTGTAGCACCGAGCGCCAGAGCGCTAGACACTTGGCCATTCAGGCCCCTAATTTTTTAAATGCCCCTAAAGGCTTTTTGATGTACTTTATTATAGTGTCTTTATCATTTATAATTTGATGTAATTGTAAATGATGCATAATAAAATAATCAGTCGAATGCAAAAGATAGCAACTTTAGTTAATTTATTTGAGGTGTTGAAATGGTATGCGAATACACTTACAGTACACGAGTCAATATTATTAATGAATATAAATTGATGTTATGAATCAATTATTAATATGATCAACTTAAATTGATGTTATGAGTTAATTTAGTATAATGACTTAATTTAACTTAATGCCAGTCAAGTAAACTTACTCATGGCCTTCAAATACATTCCCTATATTTGATTAATATTAAGGAATTAAGAAGTAATATATGATAAGTATCAGATTATTTCTCGTGGATATTCAATAAGATATAGCTAATCAGTGAAGCTCTTATAACAAAACTCTTCCTGATAAGCAATATAGTATATTCATTTTAAATATAAAAAAAATATGAACAGCATTAAGTCCTTTTACAATTATAATTAACAACAGCAACAACAACAACAAAAAAAAACAAAAATAGAGAAAACTGGACCTAAACGTAACAAAAGTACAACTAAATGCCTAATTAGCTTATAAATTTCGTAACAATTCAACAAAACAATTTTGAAAACATACCTTTCAAATTGACTGTAGTAGCTCAACTAGAAAAAAAAGATAAAAAAATATTTAAAGAAACTGCATAATAAAATAATCAGTAGAATGCAAAAGGTAACAGCTTTAGTTAATTTATTTGAGCTGTTGAAATAGTATGCGAATATACTTACAGTAAATGGTTCAAGTGGGATTTCTTCTACGGTGTAATGATACTTTTGCTTCCTAAACGAAAGTAAAAATAATTTTAATGCTAAATGAATCCAGCTTAATGCCCCCATATTGGGTTGCCGAATTAAGGTATCTCTGCTCGAATCTAACAAATTCAAATATATAAAATTCCCATCATTATGCCGGGGATTGGTACAATACGTTTATAGGTTGTAATATTCATTAATTAAGATGCGCAGTAGATCTACCTCCCCGTGGTGCACCTGGTAACACTTTTTAGTGGCTAAAAGATCTACAACTTGGCATTATGTTAGATTAATGAACTCTGTTTCAGCATGTTTTGTTGTATTCTCTGTTCTTTTTTATTTTTCATTGTTCTTTTTTTTTGCTGTAACTGTTCATAATCTGCCATTGGAAAAAAAAAATTCATTAATTAGGGGAAGAGCAAAACCAGTGACGGACTTAGGTTCGAAGGTGTCCTAGGTTCAACTTAATTTGACGCCCTTATATACAATAATAATAATAATGCGAATAATAATAACGGATTCGAATTAAATTTAGGTATTGAATTTAAGCATGAATTAAATAAACATACATATATATTTGGTATAACATCTAAACGTACAATTTAGAATAAATTGCTTTTAAATAAGAAATAAATCATATATATTTAATTAATCATATAACATGTATGTTTTTTGCTTTCATCCGTGCGAAAGTATTAATGACATCCTCATACTTAACTTCTTGAAGTAGTTGTGTTTCAATGCTTAATAATGCAAGTGCATTGAGCCTATCTTGCTTCATACCTGCACGAAAATAATTTTTCACTCTTTTCGGGGTGGAAAACGATCTTTCTCAGAACAATTTGTTGCAGGAATACTTAGATAAATACGTAAAGCTATATTTATATTTGGATAGATATCGCAGAGATCACGTGAATGTAAGAATTCATTAAATACATAAATGCTATACTTAACGAAAATTTCTTTTAGTACCTATGTATTAGATATTTTAAATTTTACTACTTACATGATTAATTATATTAAAATATAATTCTGCCCTTTAAATATTGACATCTTGAGGTTGTCAAAGCAAGAAAAGAATAAATAAAATTCGTTCTTGTAGTTGATAAAATACAAATTCGATTTCAAATTTTTGCTGCCTCGAAAATTTTGGCGCTCTTAAAAATTTGCCCTAGGTCCGAGCCTCGCGGGCCTAAGTCTAAATCCGTCACTGGGCAAAACCTTTTGTAATGGCTCTGGAAGTGAAAGTTCCAAATGTAATGCTACAGTGTTAAATGCAAAGCATGAAACCCCCTTTGTATGTCTAGGGCAGGGGTCGACAACCTGCGGCTCGCGAGCCACATGCGGCTCTTTGGATGTGAAGCTGCGGCGCTTTAGTTCCATACGCAAACATTATTTATTTTATCAAAAAAAAAAAAAACATTTAAAAATCGTTCTGAATCAATTAAGAGGATTAGGCACCGATTCTCTCAGCCACTTGTATTAGCTTTTCACCGCACCCCTCCCCCGTGACAGGCGTCGTCACTGTCGTCAGTCCATCGGAAACTCTCGAATGACGCCGTCGTCGGATGTTTCTATGTAGGTTTTAATTCGCTTTCGACGCAAGACAATTTGGCGTCTTCATCAGTGCTTTGGCTGTGACATATAGTTTGTTGTTTCAAGTAAAAGAGTTAGTAGGGAATTATCTTCTCAAAGTTATGTATGTACATATATAATAATAATAATAATAATAATAATAATAAAAAAAATGAAGTAAAGGTAGGTAACATAATAAGTATTATATTTTTAAAATACATATTATACATATTGTTTTCCAAATAAGATACCTAACTACTTTTTTGAAGTCAATAAAAATTGTCAAAAAAGAAACAAAGTACTACTGTTGGATATTACCGCG
This sequence comes from Caerostris darwini, assembly GCA_021605075.1. NCBI lineage: Eukaryota > Metazoa > Arthropoda > Arachnida > Araneae > Araneidae > Caerostris > Caerostris darwini. The sequence goes on from BPLQ01013793.1 coordinate 14,643, forward strand.
AAAGTGTTTTTATTAAAATATATATTTAATAAATTACCTATTTAATTATTTATCTATTTTACAGCTTTTATTATTTAAAAAATAGCGTTAAAATAATAATTATAAGTGTAAGTACCTATAAATGGCTATTTAATAAACCTATTTTCGAAATTTTGTGGCTCTTTAAAAACTTTGAAATTTTGTAAATTGTAATTTTTGGCTCTTCCGACTCAAAAGGTTGCCGACCCCTGGTCTAGGGAAAGCTGAATGTATTACATATCTGACCTTCCTGTGGCGATAACCTTAAATACAAGAAAATAATTTGAAAACAATAACAAACTATTAAAGGAATTAATAAAGTAGCTTTCTTTCTTAGAACTTTACTTGTATCAAATGCTAAAATATTTTGCTTTCTAACGAAAATAAAACTTTTATTAACAATATTTATTCCACTGTACGATTGTGGAATAAATTAGATTTAAAACTGTTTAGATTATCCAAAATAACTTTTTCTTCTAATACTAACCATACAATGCTCAATAAATAAAGGCGACCTCTGTACTCTTACAGAAGTCTAAGCTGCATGCTTCTGCTGTCTGCCAATACCTCCTGCTGTCTACTAATATCATGAAGGTTTTTTCTGTCTATCTCATAGTACACATGTTGGATATTTTGAAATTAAAAACACTACTAACAAAGATTTCTTGAAAAATGATGCTTCTAGGAAAATTCTGTTTAAGAGATTTTCTATTCTTATACTGTAGAGCAGGGGTCTCAAACTTTTTCGGTCGCTGGTCAAAAATTGAAAAAAAAGAAGTTTGGCGGGCCAAGAAAAATTTTGCTAAAATTTTAAAAACAATATACAAGTATTACAATTTAAATATGTTAATAAGCAGAATGAAATCGAGATTTCATTTTTAAAAGTTCCTTATAGTGAGGTTCTCACCTCGAACCTCGAAAATGCTCATCTGTGAGTCTACTTCTGAAATAATTCTTTCCAAGATTCATAGTTGTAAACACTTGTTCACATATATCAGATGAAGCAAACACAGCACTGATTTTCTGGCCGTGAGATATGGAATTTGGGAAACCTACTTTCGATAATGATTGGTAAAACTCTAACTTTGGCATATTTAGAAACAACTGCTTGAGGTGATTGTTAGATTACAACTCAATTAATTCAACTTGCAAATCATTTCCGATTGAAAGCTGTCTGTGCTTGCTATTTCCGTCGATTTATGCTTTGTAGACCAAAACTAGAAAAAGTAAAAAGATCATCAGTCCTTTGAAAAAAGGAAGAAAAAAAAATAATATTTAATCAAAGTAGAAAAGGAGATGGATATATATAATATATAAATTTATATTTCTTTTAATTTGCCTCGAATCGGAAAATTAAAATTCTATCCGCGGGACGGATAGAATCTTCCGGCTGGCCGGATTTGATCCGTGGGCCGTAGTTTGGAGACCCCTGCTGTAGAGAAAACTGCAATGATCATAGGAAAACTAAGTCTGCAATTCAAAGTAAAAATTTGAGATTAATTTTAATTTTTAACTACACATTATTTTTACCAAATTTTGTGTAAGTTAATCAAACTATAATTCTCATAAACATGAAATTTTATTTTGAGATTATTTAATTCAGCATCCGTATAATAAATATTCTTAGAAATAAATTGAAAAAATTCTATCCAAAATATATCTCTAATATCCCTTAATTAGAAAAATGTGAGGATATTTTGGATAATTTGGTTAATACAAGTTATTTAATAGTTCTTGCTAATTACATTTTATAATTTAAAATGGATATATATACTACAGCTTTAGAAAAATAATTTTCTATCACATTTTTTTAATAAAATGTTTTTTTTTTACTTACACACAGTCTACATTACACTTTCTTTTACATTTATCCATTCTCCGATAATAAAAATATTCCAAGCAACGTTTTGCAGCTGAAATAAAATAATACGTTTTACGAATACTTAGTCTGTAATGAAAAGTCAATAAACATAAATAAAAATAGGAAATAAACACATGTTTATTTAAGTGTATATCATATGTATTGGGGAGGGGGTTTTCTATTTCAATTTATTTTTCTTTTTAAATTAACAGAATTTTTCATGTAGCAATTATTCTGTTTCCTATTTGTGTTTCTCATAGAAATTCTCTTGTCGATTATGTAATTTTTAATGTTTTTACATATTGATGGCATTATATTTCACTTATATGTGTCAACTACCCAACAGTAGATGATGAATGAAGGACATCTGGCACGATTCTGGCACGATTTCTAAGAGTGACAGCTCCGAATTTGCATTTCCTGTGAGAGAAACACGAAACATTCTTCTCAGGTAGTCTAAAGGATATGGCGAAATGTTTACACACGCTGGCACAAATAACATAGAGTCTACTCATTTCTAAAACTGACTGCGATGAGCGCAGCCAATGGATTCGAACCTAATCCTTCAGGTGCAGGTAGCTTCATACGTAGCTACTGTTCCACGAATCGGTTAATTACGTCAGTAACGGTAATTAATCTGTTTTCGCGAACCATTAATGATGACTTGAGTGAATTTTTTTCATTTTTTTATTTTATCCTGGGTGAATAATGTTTTTTAAAAAAATTTTTTTTTTACTTTTTATTGAACAGCGCTGAAAATGAAAATATCATTAATCAAAAACCGATATGTTAAGAGTATTGGTAAAATATTAAGTATTGTAATATAGCTTACGATTTCGACATAATTCATGTGGATCTTGATGCATCATTTGTTCACCTTCGCAACCAGAACACCGTTTGTTGTAGTTTCTTAGACACATGTATACGCACATCTGTAAAACACAAATTAAAAAAAATGTACAATCATAAAATATCTACACACTAATTAGCCAAAACACTAAAACAACCAGCGCAATAAATGCAGATCCACCTTTGGAGCATAAAAAAAGAACTTTGAAGCAAAATACTCTTAAAGGTTTAAATTAAAAAAAAAAAAATATGCAAGACTTATCAATAGAAAATTAAGGAGAAGATAATGGCATTTTGATAAAACTTTCAGGTTTTCTTTCCAGGTAGTGATTTTTATTATACAGTATACAGCATTATAAATTAATTAATTATCTTAGATTTGGTTCCACTTACGTTTTTCTTATTTCATTTGATGGTGGGCACTCTCTTAAAATTGGAAAAAAAATATTTACATATTTACATGACAATTACTCATTAAGTAATATTAAGAATATTAAGAAAAAAGATTAAAGAATATTTTTACTTACGTATTAATGCTACCTTGGCTACATTTGCGCCAATAAATTGCAATCTTGTTGTTCGCACGCGCACGCAGTTATCTTTTGAACGCCAACCGCAGCTACAGATTTGACGGTTTTAAATGGAATTCTGCTTCCCTCAAACCAGTTGTCTTTTCTAAGTCCCACATGATAAGCACACTGACTGAAATTGCAATTCCAAAACTTACGTTTACCAAAATAAAGTTTCATGTCATGGGAATTGGGACATTTTTGTTTTTTTGGTAAAATATTTCGCTCCTGAAAAAATAAAATTGCATCTTGTTCTGTTTCTGGCAAATCCCAAATACGCATTTTCGTAGCACTAAAAAATTACGTCAAAAATCAGCAAATCTGTAGCTGTTAGATTGGCGCCACTTAAAAACCGCCAAATCTGTAGCCAAGGTAGCGTTAATACGTAAGTACCAGAATTTTAAAATTAAGAATATTAAGAATAAAGAGTAAAGAATTTTAAAATTAAGAATATTGAGCATAAAGATTAAAAACATTGTTTTCCAATTGTTTTTAATCTTTCCCTACAGAAGGAATGCTGCAGGTCACTTTTCACTCTTTATATAAAACACGTAGTTTTCGACGTTACAAACAAAATTTGCATTTTCTCAACTTTGTAAACGATATAATTTTTATTATATTTCATATGTGTTAAAAAAGTTGTCGGTTATATCGTTGTTTCCTTCCGAACTCACAATATATCCCATTTGTTTTGAGCAGTGTATACACTCAAGAGCCTAAACATTATGACCACCCCTACATTTTGCAATGAACTCGCCTGGATGACGTAGAAGGCACGTGATCAGGTGGAAGGGGTATTTAACTGGTATTAAGTGGTGGTATTAATCCATGCCAAGGCGGGTTGAAGCTGTGTTGCGCGCCAAAGGTGGGCCAACTCGTTATTGACAGAGGGTCATAATGTTTTGGCTCTTGAGTGTATAATAGTCCTTTAAGAGCTGATATTCTATTCATAAGAATAATTGCTTTTAATCTAATTTTCTGTTTATTCACCACTTAAAATGATCATGTCTGTATCCCTTTACGTTTCCTTGAAGAATGGTGCTTATTAATACAAATGCTCAATCTAACTAATCGATATTCAATGGTGATGGTTCATGAAATTTTCATCTCTGTATACCACTTCTAATAAGGCAATATTTATCGTCCCCTTCTGTATACCATCTTTTTATCAAATTCAAGCGTAAAAAAAGGGATTTCCTTTCATTGAAATGAAATAATAAAGTCTAAACTTTATTACTTCAAACAGAACTGAATACAAGAATAATAAGAATACTTTATTTTGAAAAGAATAAAAAGAAAAAAGTATTATTTTTTTCTTTTCTTAATTTTTTAATTCATTTTTCTAATTGATATGAAGTGATTATTTTTTCTGTAATAAATAGGGCTCATTTTGTGCGCTGCCTTTTCTTTCCATTTCGGGTTGCACCAAGTAGTTTGAGTATTCTATGGCAGTATATGTTTATATATATATATATATATTGTTATAACAAGTGGGTTGAAACGTTTGTAGGCTGACACATAGATGGCGCCACTAGTATTAAATCCATATGATTTGTAATTAGCCGTAACCTTCAAAAGACACGTGTATAAATTTGACAGCTGTTGCACTATTAGTATGGGAGTTATAGCATTTTTAGTGAAGTTATAGCATTTTTAGTGTTCATCACGTGCAGTCCACTCGGCTGACTGTCGATTGGTCTCCGGTGTGAAATGATGGAGCCATGTTTCATCCATTGTCACATATCGACGCAGAAATTCGGGTTTATTACGATTGAACAGCTCCAAACACTGCTTAGAATCATCAATTCGTTGTTGTTTTGGGTCGATTGTGAGCTCGCGCGGCACCCACTTTAGGCGGCCCATTTCGCGCGGCACCCACTTTTTGAACAGAGCTTTCACATATCCAAATAATCATTCACGATATGTCCAACACGTTCCTTTGATATCTTTTGGGTCTCAGTTATCTCAATCAACTTCACTTTACGGTTATCAGAAATTATTTTGTGGACATTTTTGATGTTTTCGTCGGTAACAGCCCCTTTGGAGCGTGCACTGTGTGCATCCTCAGTGCTCATTTCGCCTCTTTTAAATTTAGCAAACCACTTCTCTACGGTTGATTTTCCTGGTGCAAAGTCAGAATAATGTTTATCAAGCCAAGCCTTGGCTTCAATAGTATTTTTTTCGCCGAAAAGCAATGCTTTATTAACACACGAAATTTCCTTTTTATCCATTTTTTCAAACTAACAAAAGTTGCTTTACTAAAAATGCTATAACTCACATACTAATAGTGCAACAGCTGTGAAATTTATACACGTGTCTTTTGAAGGATAGGCTAACTAAAAATCATATGGATTTAATACTAGTTGCACCATCTATGTGTCAGCCTATGAAGTTTTCAACCCACCTGTTAGAATACTCAAATTAAATATTGCCTTGTTAGAAGGGGCACAGAGATATGTTTATATATATATATATATATAATACTCCACATACACACACACACACACATATATATATATATATATACATATATATGGAGTATTCTAAGTTTATTTTATAGTGTATAGCAACATAGTTCATTATAACATCGATATATTTCTGCCTAAGATATATTTCTTTCTACTAAAATACAGACAATGTTAAATAGATAGGCATTTCATTCCAAAGTAAAGTTAGAGGACTCACCTGCTGGGACCGTGGTCCTGTTTTGCCGTTTTGTCTCCATAAGGCATCGTAATCGGTGCAATTGGTTGCATAAGGAAGTGGCAGAAGGTGCTCTTCTTCCTGAAATTCAGTTTGATTTATTTGAATTTCAATTCGACTATTATTTCCAAAATGTAGCACATTTGAATTTGCAAGTAGAAACTCACGTATGTCATAGCACATTTCATTATTTCTGTGGCAATAATGAATGTGTTTTTTGTCCGCTCTAATGCGAGTAGCTCCAGTTGATTTCATTAAAGTAAAAAAAAAAAAAATGCCGATTTAACACCATTTAAATCCAGTTATAAATTTGACGAAATTTGAAAGTATCTACACACTTTGATTTACTGGTTTTTTAAATTTATTTTTTAACTAATCATTACAGAGGGATGGAGATTCTCCCAGACAAGACCAGGGAATACATCCCCTGCAGAAATTGCCCCAACACTTTCCTAACACCTAAGCACATTTTAGAGTGCCCAGCACTCACTCCCCATGTTCTGCAATTGGGTATGGGGCCAATGGAGGCCAACTTAAGAGATGTCCTGTATAGTGAAGCGGCGCCATTGCTAGTGGCCGCTGTCGTGAAGACTTTTGATTTGATCTAACATTGATAATTATATTTTAAATCCATGGACACGACAACAACAACAAATACAACACATGCCAATAAAACGATATAATGGAATGAGAATCAAACATGGAATCAAAATAATAGATATACAAATCATCAAAAATTAAAATATCATTCCATTTAAAAAAGATCAGTCAAAAAGATTACTCAGCAGAACACTAGGATATCTTAATCGTTGAAACTGATTCCCAGCCTAAAATTACATACCAATAAAATATAAACAACCATTTACCTTCTATCTATTAACTTTGACCATTTCAAAAAAAGTTCATGTCTAGTTATCAAATTAACATTGCTCATTTCACAGTTATGATTTAACATTTTAATATTTTAATATTTTAAATCTATGGACACGATAACAACAACAAGTAATATTCCTTCTTATTATTTTTACATATTTTGCATAGCAGTAAATTGTCCATTATTCTTTCAAAATTGGAAAGTGCATTACATAGTCAATATAGGTAGATGAATCGATGAAAAAAAGTATATGCATGAATTCAAAGTTACACAACTATACAATTATTAAACTTTGAATTCATACAGATCTTTTGGAGTAATATTTTTCTTGATCGACTTCATCCACCTTCATTTGCCAGTACTCGGCACATTGTCACGTAGATGTAACATCAAGCAATTCAATATGAGATAACGTTGCTAACAGACATTTAACAACTACACCTGACATAACAAGACTGAATGTACAAAGATTTATATACAAAAATATAATGTTCCAGAATCCTGCTATGGAAATCTAAAACAAAAACAGAAAGTGTCGAAACATATCATTTATAAAAATGTACAGTTTAGTCATCTGCTATATTTGAGCTTGGGAACTTGCATTCCACTGTTCCAGCGCTCTACCTCAACGCCCTAATCACTTACAAGAATAAAAGCAATATAATCAAAAATGGATACAATAATATACTATGGTTTAAATTATATAACCCACATACTTTAGCAAATACCATTCAAACTTCATATGATTTATGTTTATTATCTTTTTAATATACGTGCAGGAATTACAAGCGGGGTTAACTTACCAGTCGAAATGATACTTTGTATTGGTATCCCAGTCTGAGTGCCTTTCCCATGGTCAAGGGGTTTTCTGGGATGACAGAGGAGTGGATAGAAAGGAAGATGTGTGACACCATCCAAGGGTAGAAAGCTTCGTCTTCTCTATTTGGTAAACTAAAATATTGAATTTTACTTGTCTTTTCGCCATCTGCAAAAAACGCATTATGTATAGTATAATATTTATAATGCCTTCATGAGCGGGTAAGTAGATAGTTTCGATAGACTGTCAAA